>WHYT01001242.1:26640-52437 GCA_009806455.1 Tetrax tetrax
GCTGCTCAACAGCGTAGGACGTGAAGGAGAAGGCAGGGAATAAAACCAGGTCAGCTTGCTTTGGAAAGAGCCGAGACGCGGTGGGATCTCCTCCAAGACATCTTTTGCCGCTTTTGGATGCTAGGGCTGTCCCCGCAGGAGGGACCAACCCAACTTTGAAGCACTTGCACGCAAGGCAAGACCGCGGTGTTGGTTTGGTATTGGTTTGGTTTTTGGTTTTGTTTTTTTTTTTTTTACCCACTGCCTAGTGAAGGTGGAGCGGAGGTCCAGCAGGGCTGCAGCTCACACAGGGAAGGATGCGACGGGCTAGGAATTAAACTTTCTGGGTGTTTTCCCATCAACCTGTCACTGTCACCCGCTTGGCCAGCCATCTGGTGGCGATGGGACACCCCGGGCAGTGGAAGGGCCACCCCAAAAGGAGATGCAACCCTGGGGAAGGAGGATTCGCAGCAGCGGGCAGGCTGGAGAGGAGCCATGTCTTTGGACGGACAGACAGACAGACAGGCTCTGCCATCTCCAAAAGCCACAAGCTGTGTCGCCGAAGGACTTCTGCCACGGACACGCTGGGCGACAAGGCATTGCGGCTTTGGGGGTGGACAGCCTCGCGCATGGAGAGATCTTGTGGGGAGTCTGGATTTCTTCTTTTTCTCCTCCTCCCCCTTTCCCATCCACCCACCCAACTTCACGTGCAGTGGGGAAGGAAAGAGCCTCAGGCAACCACGCTGGGCGGAATTTCCATGTGGGTACCATGTAACACAGCCCCGGGAATGGCCAGGCGCGCTATCATCTTCCGCTTTCCAAAAATCAAAGCAAGTCAAAAGCTTTTTTTCCCCTCTTGCCAAGGGCTCGAAATCCCATCAAGATCCAAAGTGTATCATTCCAGTGGGAGATTTATACTGGGGGAAGGGGCAGAATTGGTTATTTGATGATTGGGTTGGTTGTTTTTTTTCTTAACATCCCCCTTCCCTCCCTCACTGTACAGCACAAATCCCCTTTCCAACACATGCGCGAGAGCAGAGCTGAACTGTTTGCACAGAAAACAGGTGATAAATCACAGGGCAATTGATTCAAACCATTCCAGGGAATGGGAAACACATGGACGGTCCTTTCTAATTAACTGTTTGATATGGCTGCGGTGAGTTTGGGTGTAGTTTCCAATGTTTTGCATTTGGCTTGGCTCAGCTCTCTCCATGGTAACTGCACTTTACCGGAAAGTGAGAAAATCCTGCATTCGAGAGAGCTGAAGTGACTCGGTACAGTTCAGCTCAACCACAATAAGCTCCTCCTCCCCCCTCCCCTCCCCCAAAAAAGAAAAAAAAAGGAAATACGGTGTTTCCTCTGTGGGAATGTTCCCTTCTCTTGCTCTTTCCAGCTGGAAAAACAAAACTAAATAAAAGGTTCTTCTGCTTTATCTGAAAATCTTCACATTCTGGTGGGTTGCTGGGCCCCGTTGCCCTCCAAGACACACGCTGAGGTTTGTGGGTCAGGCCAATTCCCTCCACCAGCTCTCCCACCCGTACGTAGACAGCCACCAAAGTACCCAAACCACCAGTCTATCACCCCTTCTCTGTTGTGCTCCCCACTCAAAAACCCAAGAAGGGTTAGGTTGTGGGTGTGCCAAGACACCCTTCCACCCATGCTGCCTACCACGAGTGCAATGCAGGCACCGCACGGCCAATAAGGTTGGGATGTTAATATTTTTTATTGGCTTTTTTTTTCTTCCTCCTTCCCGCTTTGCACCACGACTCCCTAGGGCCCCACCGGAACATCTGGCCAAGCCACCTCTGATTCCATTTATTGGCGGATAATTTATTTGCGGATCAGCAGGGGAAAAGCGACCCAGCCATTGACTGGAGGTATAGTGGTTGACCCTTCGGCGGTGCTTGCTCGTACACGGGGTTCGTTAGGTGTTTGGGGCCTGATCCAGACCCAAGGAAGTGAGATGTAGATCTCCCCTTTCAGATCCAGGGCTGTTAGATCTTGGTCCAAAAACACTGGGGGAAATCAGTCAAATAAATGCTCGGTGAATGTTATTACATATTATTCATTCTTTGGGAATATTTTACAGTATTAATCACTCCTTGTGCATATTATTAAAGCAGCTTCCACTCAAAAAAGGAAATTAAATTGTAAAAACCAGTGTTTCTCCCTGTCCTTTTATCTTTTACGCTCTTTCTTCCCCACCATCTCTTTCTTCCAACCTTTATTTTCAGCAACCTACAAGCTCAGGGTAAGGCAGAAGCACCCCAGATCCCGGCGTCCGAGTGGTTTAGTGCTGGGATGGTTGTCTTAATCTGTGTTTTCCCCGTTGTCCTCCCTACTGCTTATTTGTATCGTAGCTGTGAGCTCAACTCATTGCATCTGAAAGGTGTCAACAGGCTAATACTCCCTTGTCATCAGACTCTTCGAAATTCTCTTAAGGCTTTCCAATTGCCATGGATCCCATTCAAATTCAGTTCCCCATCTTTGGCTAAAATTATCCAGCTTTCAAAAATATAAATGACTTTTTTTTTCCTTGCACAATCGAAAGCGTGGGCTTATTTTTCTTTGAATCAAAATGCAGAGGCATTTTCCAAGGAGACATTTTGGAAAAAATACTGAAAATTTTGCAAATTTTGCAGCCAAAAGCAATTGACCCTTTCCCCTGGGGAAGAGTTTCATTTACTTCTGGCATTGCCACGCATACCAGTGGTCAACCCCGTCGTACACGTGGCCGATCACAGCGCATAAAATGAAACCAGGATGCTTTGCACGGGCTTTTGGGAATCACAGCCAAAGCCTGAGCTGCACACGGGAACGCGTCGGCGCAGAAACCCCTTCTTACGTGCACGGGGCCAGGAGCTGAACCAGTGAATGAAATGCTTTTTCCTAATGTGCCCCGTGCTGATGGGACTGCGGTGGGGAGACGCCTCCCCTCCCAGAGGCTGTTTGAGGTCTGGTAAGGTCTGATTTTGGCTTGTGCCCATGAGATGCCGGAGGAGGATGCAGGAACTGCCCACCTTTCTGGGCTCACAACAGAGGTTTCCTTTCCACCTGCTCATCAGATCTCCCAGCTTTGGCTCTCACGGGGGATTTTCAGCTGTAATGAGATCAGCTTTTCCTGCTTGTAACCGAATCCAAACGATTAAATAAAAAAAAAATTAAAAAAATCAAATCCAAGCCAGGAACAAAATCACCATATGCTTGGTAGAGTTTCAGGATGGGTTTCAGCCCTACTGGCCTCTGTATTTTACTTTTGACCAGAGTACTGTGCAATGAAGAGGCTGTTTATAGAAATTAACTTTTTCATCAGACATCTACGCTTACTGATGGATCTTTGGACAGAGAGTGAGCTCTGAATGATGGTGGATATTGACTTCTGCAGTTTCTTGTGGGCTTCCCAGCCCCGTTAACAACTTACTCCTTTTTGGTGAAACAGTTAAGAACCAAAAGAAGGAGAATCTCCTCCAGTCCGGAGAAATGACTGGCTGCCACTTGCCACTCCAGCACTGACTTACTGTGTGACCTTGGTCACGTCACCTCACCTCCCTGTCTCCCCTGTAAAAGATGGCTTGAGATGCTGCCATTTCCAGATGAACAGCCCGTGGAAAGCCGAGGATCACTATTTTTAAAGACAATAGCCCTAGTGATGTTTTCTTCACAGGCTCTTTCTGCGTTCCTGCATTTCTAAATCCTAAATCCTCAGCCCTTTTAATTTCTTGGGAAAGCATCTGGTTTCCAGCTCTGGGTCTCTCCAATCTGTCATTTTCCACAAATATACAAACATCCTTTTTTTTTTTTTTTTTGGATGATGGATTAGGGCTGCACTTTGGCTTCGATTGCAGAGCCCAGACTGGAAGAAGGGCTTTGAAGTCATGAAAATCTCACATTCCTGTACTGCCAGCAGAACAGAGTGCACAGGAGAGACATACACACTGGGAAACACAGACCCTGGCTCATTTATGCTGCTCCAGCATCGTCCCATATAACGTTACACATTGGGTTAATTCAACTAAAGGGCATCATTACCCTCTGCTTCCTCTGTGATAAGATACAGTACAGAAATACTAGCAAGCACCGTGATGATTTTCTGCTGATTTACTCGCTGAAGCCGTAAATCAGCACTTGTCAGAAGCTTGAGTTACGCGCCTGGGCTGGAGATTGATGGAGCCAGCTGCCAGGAGGGATTACCAAGCGGCAAACTTGAGTCCAAAATCATTGGTTTAGGCCTCGGAGCGAGGTAGAATGTTCAGGTGATTTACACAGGAGGAAATGGCTTTATGTCCCTTTCAACTGGAGTCCTGGATCCTGCCAATAATTGAATTTAAGCTCTGATCTCACCGTTACGATAAGGTTCACGGATGAAGCCCTGCCCTCAGTGGAAGATTTTTGCCATAGTCTTCCACCAGGCAACCTTGTACCCAGAACATACTGCCTGTCTGCTTTTCCTATCCCACTTTTTTCCATGTATTTTAGACTCTGCAAAGTGGAGCGGGATCGATTAGGAAAAGAAGGCCCCATGTCATGTACAAGAAGTAAATACTGAGTTAATAAATAAGGTGCCAGCAGATGGTGCTCAATAATTTGCAGCATCCTCACAGGGGTGAAGCGGTCCATCCCCAGCGAAAGGCTGTTCAGAAGGAGGATTAAAATGGGAGCAGGTACCGGCCATGTGGGCACCCAGCCCTCAAAGGATGTTCCAGCCCACGAAGTGCCGCGTGATTAAAAAAATAAATAAATAAAAATTGTGCAAACTACTTCTAGCAGGAAGGCACTTTTTGGACAAGGCTGGTGCCCAGCTTGCCAGGAAAAATGCCATGGTCCCAGGGGAGCGGTGTCATTAGCTCATTTCCCATCGGCATGGGGAGAAGCGGTTGCAGCGGTCCCTGCCCAGCAGTCGGGGAAGGTGGTGAGACAGGGTGGCATGGGGCACCTCAAGATCATCTCATCCCCTTCCCAGGATGGACCGGCATCGCCCACCAGCACGGGCAGCAGGTGCAGGGATGGAGGCAGGAAAGTGTTTATAGGGCTTAGGAAAAGCTGAGGTTTCTGAGACGTTCAGTTTGGCCCAGAGCTCTCCGCTGTCTAAATTGTGGGATTAGAGTCAAACATGAAACCAGAGCAATAGGCCAAAGGCAGAGCTGGCAGCTGGCTGGAGGTCGGTTTTTCCTCTGTACGAGCCAGGCCTTTTGAAGAGAGAAAGTTGAAGAAGGGGGGAAACAAAAGAAAGAGGAGCCCAGCAGAACGGGGGTGGAAATAACCCCCAAAGGAAGAGGGATGGAACAGCCAGGGAATGGAGAGGTTGATCCAGAGACTGCATAGTGGGGAGCGTTTGCAAAGCAAGGCAGATGGGATGGGGGAAGCCAACACCACCCCAGGGACCATCTCCCAGTTGGGTGCCAGCAGACCTGGCACCCATCCCCGCTGTCCCGCTTGCTCCCAGGACCTCAGCTCCGCTGCCACGTGGAGCAGGAGGGCGTTTCTCCACCAATGGCTGCTTGTTATCGGTTTTGCTCGAGAGGCAGTTCTGCTTTTCAAGATCAGGACGGTGCACTGGGTTGACCTCTGGCGTTTTACTGCCGTGTGGTTTGGATTAGCTGACTCATTGTTTATGGCGGGGTTTCACGGCCGTTTGGTGGGGCCGAGACACACACACACACAAAAAAATTATCTGCGCTGGGCACGAAAGGAGATTTTGTCTGCAAAGCATCAAAGCATTGTGAGACAGGCAGGAAAGCAGAGTTTTCCTGGGAGTCTTGGAGAAACCTGTGATTTTTTATAGAGAATTTCTTCTATGCTGCTGGTAGCCCCCAGGAATGAGAGGATAAACAGATTTCCAGCATCAGAAACCTTATCTCCATCCTCCCAGATTTTGTTTTCTCCAACCAGTCGTCCAGACGTGCTGGGGATAGAAGTCAGATGTGGTCTGAATAGACGTGAGGAATTCAAGCGGGGAAAAATCATACCATGTGGATGAAGCAGGATTTGAGAGCAGAGCTGCTCAAAACCGACATTGCTTCCTCCTTCTTGCCATTATCTCCTGCAGACCCCATCCTTTAATCAAAAGCCCCCAGAGCTCATTGGTGGGGGATCTGAGGATCTCATCAACCTCAGCAACCCAGGTTTTCTTCTTTTGGAGGCCAAGCAAAGCACCAAGCCGTACTCCTTGGTGGTGCCAACATCCCCACACACGACCAGATGTGATGGGATGTTCCTGCTCCCCATAGTTGTGCCCACAATGACAGATGCTCTCCTGGTGCGATCGCTCCCTGCGGCCAGGTTTTGCTGATAATCCCACGAGAGACTTGCAAGACTTGGGAGTGAGCTGGAAATGGCAGATGTGAATGAACACAGCTCCAGGTTTCTAAGCTCTGGGTGCTTTGGGCCTGTCTCAGCCTCAGATTTGGGTTTAGCTCATGACAGAAATGAGGGCAAAGCTGCAAAATTTGGATCAGACCCGTCTTCGGGCTCTGAACTGCAATGCGAGCTGCAGGCACCCTGTGCCTCCAGGGCCGTTGGCCACGCCGGAGATGGAGCTGTTCCTCTGCTAGATGATACCTCCTGTACACCGAGAACTTTTCGTTGGGTCTTGTCAGGCTTTGCTGTTGAACATTGGTACTTAGCAGCTCGTAAATGTGAGGTACGCTGGAATTGAAACAACATGCGTTAAAATGCACAAGTGCAAGACTCTTGGGTCATCTTTATGTTCTTGACCTCTCTGCCACGGCTCCAAGCTGCTGTATGCTGCCCAGTGCTTTTTGCAGACAATGCCCCATTGATTGCCCCTGAGGGGAGCTCATGCCAATGGAGAGGGTCGCGCTGACGCTCAGCAGCGTTGCCGGGCCCCAATCCGCCCTTGGAAATGCCTCGCACAATGCGCAGACTGTGCGTGTCTGCACATCGTAGCACCAATACAATGTCACTGGAGGCCTGGTGATCGGCATGCACAAAAAGGGTCTTATGGTGGCAGGGTACAGGCCTTCCTTTCTCAGGGCGATGAACGTCACTGGTTTATTCTCTTTTCTCGCTGGAAACAAAATGCCCTTTAAAAATAAAGGAAAAGAACTGACTGGCCGTGGCTTCTGTCTGAATACCGCCAGTTGCCCCCCTTGCGTGGCCTTTTCCATAGGGCAACCTGCCCGTGCCGACAACCCTGGCCCGGGCCCCCAGGGAGAAGGGAATGAGCACTTCGTATTTCTAACGTGCAAGTTGGCTTTGGCGTGATCGTCCCCAAATCTCCGCAAGCTGCCGTTAGTGGGCGATCCAGGCAGATCTGCAAGTTAGGGACCAGGTCTTTGGGTAAAGGTCGGGTAGCAACGTAAACCCTCCTGGCCACAAAACGTGGGCAAGAGCTCCAAGGGGCTGGCTCATTTTTTGATTGCATTGGGTTGGGGTTTTTTATCTTTAATACCATGTTATTTTTATATAAGCCTCTTTCCAAAAGGAGGCGTATAAAATCTCCAAGCAATGTCCCCTTTCCCTGGCCCTTCTTCCCGGAGTAAATATTTTTAGCTCTCATAAACACAAGCCATTAAGCACTCCAGAGTGATAACCAATGCTCCGGGGAGGCACCACAGCAGGGGCAACCCCCACTCATCTTTGTCCAGAGCCACTTGAAGCACAACCCCAAATTTCACCCTTATTTTAGCACCTCTGGCTGGAGCCTGTGACGTGGATTTGGGACCCACCAAATGCTCCTGCCAACCCCTGCTTCCCTCCTTGACGGGGAGCTCGGAGGAGTCAAAGCTCTGCAAAGCAGGTGCTGAACTGGGAATTTTTTCAAAGTAAAACCCAAAGGAATGAGCTGGCCAGAGCTCCGCGGGTTGCAGCTGGCCCCAGAATGTCACGGAGTTGGAAAAGTCTAATCTCTGTCATTAATCCCCCCGAGGCTTTGCTGGATGCTCCGCAGGAGATGCTGTATACAAGGATGCTTTGGACCTCGCGGTTCCTGGATCGCATGCTGATGAAGTGCTGTCTTTCAGTTGAAATAGCAGAGGGGGGAAAAAAAGATAGATTTATAAATTCTCCAGTTTTAAACCCAAGTGGAGATCTCCTTTGATTTAGCCTCACCCCTCTCCATGAGCGTTCCTGCTGTCCCTGCCTGAGCTAGCACTAAAGCACATCTTTCCACTGTCCGATGCCAACTTTGACCCCAGAATCCCTGCAGCCCTCACCAAATTTCCCTAAATTTGATGGAAAGTTCACTGCTTTTTTTTCTTTTCCCTAGTAAAAATGTTGATATTTGGGGAAATCAGAGCAGCCGCGGCATTTCTCTGTGCTTTGCTGGAGGCTGACGCCTGAGTTTCATACAAATTGCACAAGGGACCGCAAGGAGGATAAATAAATTGCCCACGGGGATCGTTCAGAGCAGTCCAGCGAGAAAGCCGTCCGGTTCCCAGGTCTCAGCGTTCGACCCAAGTTGCGCAATAAGCAGGAGGACTGGGATCGCGCTGATGAGTCCAAGATGTCCCCAGGAAAGGGGACGTCCAGAAAAGGCTGGAGGAAGCCAGTGGTGCCAGGAGAGGACACTGGGGAAGCGTCCGATGAGAGCAGATATGACGTTGGCTTGGATGCAAGAGGCTTTTGAAGAAGGAAGGGGCTGGCAAGATGGCTTTGGGACAGAAAGTGGCTTTCTCAGGCTGGTTGGGGCCATTTAATCTGCCCGGCTCCGCCCTGCAGGACTCAGGGTGGCCTTGCGGAGCTGGACTTACAAGGCAAAGCCTAGAGATGCGCAGGCTGGGGAAGGGGCTTGTTGGCACATCTTAAACGGAGCGAGATGAGAGCTGGGCTCCCGTCCAAGGTTCAGGGCAAGGCATCACTCTGAATTTCCCAAGCTACCCGAGCCTCCTGCATTTGCAGCTTTGCAGCCTCTCGAGATCATATTCCCATGATGGATTCCCAGCAGCGGAGAGAGGAAAGCTTCCCAAAAGGCCCCAGATCCCATCTGCTGAGCAGCCTCCTCCTCTGGCTATTTGTAGTATTTGGACTTCTGAAGAAAGCAGCAAACAAGGAGGAATTTCTCCCTGCTTTGAGGCTCCCGTTTCCCTCTTCCCTGGGAAACCTCCCTTCTGAGGGCTACCCATCCGTGGTGGTGGCTCTTCCCACCTTCCTTCTGCCCCAAAAAGCCTCCCAGGAAACCATCCCGTTGCCATCAGGTGCAGTCAGGCCCCTGCTTTCTCCATCCACTGGGCATCTGTAGGGTTGGTTGGGATGTGATTGGCACAATTTAGGATGAGGGATGTTTCTTGAGCTCCCCTGCTCGCTAAGCAGTGGCTGAAGGCTCAGGAAAATCCCAATTTGTGGTTGCATGTCTAGAGGGCCTGCATTAATATTTCTTTCCCTCCTGCTCCCCTCCCACGCCTTCGCTTTTGCCTTTATAGGGGAATAGCGTCATCCACGAGGATTTGTGGACTTTGCTTTCCAAAGGGCAAGGGATGATGAGCACATTTTGCAACCTGGCTCCGAGAGCTGAGCCCTCGGGCATCGTTTCCCCTCTTGTCCTCTTTCCCAACCCTCAGACAGGAGAATTCTCCTCACTAATGGGTATAAATGGTGGTGACATCAACAGGGAATGACACGCCTCTCCCTCCTTCACAGTAAAATACATCTATCATCCGCCTGCGCCATTCATTTTCCTCTCATCGCTCCCTGTTTTATTTACCCCCTGGATTTAAGCGCCATGGAAAGCCCTCCTTGTGCGGCAGCGGGCCGCGGCTCGGGTTTGCCGTCCCCGAAAGGAGGCAATGGCAGGAGATGGGGGGGAGATGTCAGACAGCCCTGAGTCACCACGAAACCGCGCGCATTCATTTTCCTGTCAAATCGCCTTTAAATAAGCCCGATGTGAGTAAACATGGAAGCACAGATTGCGAAGGCTGTACAAACACTCCCGGCTAACCGGTTTGTGCTCAGCAGATGTTAATGTTTAGCAGGCGAGGATGTGCCAGAGAGTAAAGGAAAAGGTTTCTTTCTGCGGTGGGCGAGGAGGAAAAGGTGATACGGCCGCCGGAGCTGGCCCTTTTGGGTGGGCGGGATGCGGAAGGTGGCCTGGAGCATCCCCAAAACCCCTCGCAAGCACCTGCTTGACCCCCATTCAGCCCAGCACACGACTCAAATCATCCATGGCACGCACTGGGATGGGTATCGCCATCGCAGGGCACACTCCAGGGGTTTAGGGGGGTTTGTTGGTCGGGGCCGTGTAGTATCTGTAGGAGCCGAGCTGCAGCGCATATAGGAAAGCAGCCACGACCCTGAAATAATGTTATCTTAGCAAATGGGTTCATTATGGTTGTCGGCTTCCTCGAGGAGCATTTCTTAATCCAGAAAAGCAGTGGTCCCAAGGCGGCGGGAAGTTTTTCATTATCAGCTCCAAGGAGTTCGGAGATGAGAGATTAGGGGAAAAGGCACACAAATCTGCTGCTCCGGGAAAGGAAAACACAGGATCTCTCTTTGGTGAGATGTGAAAATGCCTTGGGAATACCAGCAGCATTCAGATGTGAAGTCAGGTAGCCCAAACCCGTGATGGGGGTGGCCAGATGTGGGCTACGAGCGTTGATTTAGCAAAGAAAATCAGACAGAAGCAGAGAAAGGAGGTGCCCGCACCTGTGGCAATGCTGCTTCTCCCGTTTCCTCATTTCGCCGCGTTCTTTCCATCATTTTTCACAATATTTTGAGCAAACCCCAAATATTTCCACTCTGAGAAGCCCAATATTGGCTGTTTGTGTATATAATGTGTGTGCAGCGCACGGACACAACCGTAACCTCCAGCCTGGCTGGAGGAGTTAAAACTGCAGGAGTTCCACAGCATCTCGGGGTGCACCCACCAACTTGATATTGGTTTGTTTTTTTCTTATTAAATCTCCTTCTCGCTGTGGTTTTATCAGTTATTTATTTATTTGGGTTTATTGCTTCCCTTGTTCATTTTGTCGGTTTGTTTACTCAATCCCCAAAGCTGCTGAAATGAGGCACCGAAAAAGAAAATATAGGACAAGTAATTATTATTTGCATGTTCTGTGGAACAAGCCAAGAAAGAGTCTCTGGGGAGAGGGTGGGATTCGCCTGTCTTTGTTTCTTCAGCGGCGATATTAAAAAAGGAAAAATGTGAAAAGGCGGGTGGAAGAGTTAACCCTTGCGGAGCCGTGTCTCCACACCACAGCGGGCTTGAGAGCTCCCAGCAGGAGGGAGGAGAAAGAGGATGAATCAGAAACAGGTTCCCTGGTGCTTTTGGCTTGCCACCAGCAGAAACAGTGCCAAAAAAAAAAAAAATATGCAAGAGGAATCCCTGGCAGCGAGGAGAGAAAAGCTATGCAGTCTGGTACCCAGGGCAAAGCAAAGGGCAGGGTTCATTTTTTCCCATGTAAACTCACCCCGCAAAAAAAAAAAAAAGAAAAAAAATATATATCCTCCAATGGCATTTTTAGGATTGGATCCCAGCCAGATTTGGTGAACAATTTCCAGGCGAGGAGCTCTCACATGGCACATGCTGGGGCTGAGCACCCAGCAGCAGGGGATGCTCAGCGTCACCCCGGGTGCCGACGAGCCCCTGCACCGTCCCAGGGCGGCTCGGAAGAAAACATTCGGATGCCCATCATCTTGTCATCTTGTACCAACTCATTGGCTTCACAACAGAGCTAATTTTGTGCCTTTTTTTTTTGGTTTTCTTTACTACAAGGAAACAAAATCATTGACTCCCACACGCACACGTGCCCCATGCTAATTACAGAAGGCTTTTATTTTTTGTTTTTCAGGTCCAAATAGGAAACGTTGGCCACGGCTGGAAAACCACCTCATCTGCGTGCTTCCAGCAACCCTTCGGCTGCATCAGGAAATAAAATCTATAATTGCATCTGTGTTGGGGATGAGAGGAAGGAAGGAAGAAAGGAAGGATGGATGCAAGGAATTATGCAGAATCATTTATACTGGAGAGCAACCTTTTTTTTTTTTAAATAAAGAGTGACTTAAATGTTTTTAAATTACATGCTTCACATTTTCTTCAAGACGTCAGATCCTTGCTGTTGAGGGGATGGTCCTATGGACTGGGAGGAGGACATGAGCTGTCTCTTTTTACTGCCCTTCAAAGGATCGAGCCAAAGATTTCCTTTTCAAAAAGACACTTTTCAAATGGTTTTATGCAACCAAAAATAAAAGCACACTGTGAACAACATGAAGGTGATTTTCCTTCCATCCCCATCACCTTTTGGCAGCTGTGTTTTACCTGCCCCACGGGGACGGCGTCACGCAGCAGGCACCCTCATGGAGGGTCTCCAGCCGCTCTGTGATGCTCTGGGGATGTGGAGAAGCCAAAAAAACCCCAGGATTCGGGTGGGATAACAGCTGCTTTGCATTAG
This sequence comes from Tetrax tetrax, assembly GCA_009806455.1. Classification (NCBI taxonomy): domain Eukaryota; kingdom Metazoa; phylum Chordata; class Aves; order Otidiformes; family Otididae; genus Tetrax; species Tetrax tetrax. The sequence continues at coordinate 38,964 of WHYT01001242.1, forward strand.
CATCTCCCTCTTGAGGTTTCCCTTGTTTTTCTTCTTTCTCCCTGTTTCCTTTTCTCGCCACTCACTCTTTTTTCTCTGGCCTTTGAGATTAAAAAAAAAACCCCACACAGCCCAGGTTCTCCCTGTCTTTCAGTGCCCGATTTCCTCCGCTGTTTGCTTTTCCGCCTGATATATCCTCACCTCGAAAGTGAGCGCTGAAGCCAGAGGTGTTGACGAGCAACTTGGGACAACCGGAATCAAGGCCAGTGATCCTGCACAACCCAAGTAAGACCCCTAAATCCCAGATCTCACCTTCCCCTAAGTATTGGAGAGAGCTAAGGATGGATGAAGATGTGGCCTTTAGTCTCCCTAATTTCACTTTGCATCTAGAATGGGGATATTGGGTTTTTTTCCCCCAAACTCACTGGGATTTTTTAAGATGCCCAGTAGACCGGGCTCAAGACGGTCATTTCGGGAACACGTGTTTCTGTTATCCGCAACCTGGGTGCTGTGCTTTGAAGATATTCTGAACACTGCTGAGTCACGGAAAAGGCCAAAGCAGTATGTAAACCAGAAAAAAAAAGAACAGCCTGTTCTGTGACATGGGAAGGGATATATTTAGAATATTTTCTCAGCTCCGTACACCCCAAAGGCTTTGGTTCTTCCGGTATGTGTGTGAAGTCGCTTTGCTTACGGGCTGTACCGAGCGGAGAGGTGCTGAAGTGCCTGCTCAAAATTTAAAAAAAAAAAAAAAAAAGAGAAAAAAATGTGCAGTATTTAAGCATCAACAGCAATTAATTACCAAAACATGGCCCTGAGTGCCTCGGTGGCTCAGGGACAGAGCACAATGCTTTGGCCACCTGAAAGTGTCTCTGCTGAATCCCTGCAGTTCTCTATTTTTTAATTTTGAGAAAAAAAAGCAGCTGTTGCTGCAAATAATTACCCTTACAATGGGATTACATACAGCGTTGTTACTTCCATGACTCCCCAAATATTTTCTCCTTGAGGGCTTATGTTTCCAGAACTGTCAATCCAACACCTCTCACCAGCGCTAAATTCATCTCCAAGGGGTGGGGTGGGAGGTGGGGGAAAGAAACGTTTTTAAAAAAATAATCAAGCCACATTAAATAACCATTTGGGAGACCATCCACCTCCCAGGCTTGCTTGGCTGAACTCAATATTAATGAGGCTAAATCCAAACACAGGACCTTCCCCAGGAGTCGGCTGGAAAGCTCTCACCGCTCACCCCATGGCCGCGATTTCCAAGGGATTTTACCTTGTTAAGGATTATAATTTTTAACAGCTGCTTGATTTACTCAGCTCATTCCCTCGGAGGCGCCAACATGGTCCTCGGCCGATGGACGCCGTCCCCTCTCCTTCTGCCATGGTGTCTTCGAGGATTATGTGTTTATAGGAGGGAAAGTATGGGACGGAGACCTCCAAAAAAATAAAATCACACTCCTGCCGCCAGTCAATACAGAGGTGGGAGTCTGCTTCCATAAATCCGTGAGCTCTGCGTGCCAGATTGGAGTTGGCTGGACAAATTTGGCACTGACCACGTTGTATAATTAGAAAAAAAAAATTAAAAAAAACCCCACACAACAGAAACACTTGTGGGAATATGTCAGTTTGCTGGCTGGGGAAAACAACGGGGGGAAGTTTAGTCTGCCATGAGGGTCAGCATCGCCGGGGGGGTCAGCATCCCTCCCCAGTCCGTCCTGCAGCACTGAGATGCTTGTGCTGGTCTCCATCACCCAGCCACCGAAAAGCTGCCCAGGCTTTGCCCCAGCACCCGACCCGGGGCTGGGATTGCTGACGTCCTCAGAGTGGGAAAAAGGCCTTTTTTTTGCTGGGAGAGCGGGTTTTTTCCTGCCAGATTTAGGGAGGGCTGGCCGTTGCCAGCACAATCTGTCCTCCGCCATTGGCTCGACAGCAGCTATTGCGGCCCTTGGCGCTCAGAGAGGTGATGGTGAAAAGCCCGAGCCTCTCATCCCTGCTCCACATCAGCATTTCATTTCACATCCCCCACGTCACGCGAACATCCCCCATTTTCCCCCACACGGTGCAGGGCACAGCACAGCTCTGAGCTGCCCTTCCCAGTTTATTTTCCCCACTAGGAAAGGTTTTCTGCAGGACATGTGTTATCATTTAGGTCCATTTGTTCAACCTATGTCTGGTTTTGCTTTGTCTCCTGGCAAAACCCAATAATAATAATAATAATAATAATAATAATAATAATAATAATAATAATAATAATAGCAGCAATAATAGCATCCCAACTTTGGGGAACGGATCCACAGCCACGTCTTGACCAGAAAGAGAGGAGACAGGAGCACTGCCCTCACCATCAATAGTTTCTCTCCCTGACATGAGGGGGGTAGATTCGTGTTTTCATGGCATTTTTACTGCTTAAGATGTAAGAAAATGGAGCAGAGGTTTGGCCAGTCTTTCTCCAAAAGATGCCTGGGGAATTGCACAAGAAAAGGGCAAAGAAAGTGGATGGGAGGCTAAAATAATTGGAGGAACCAGATACACTTCTTCTAGCAGAGGACTTGGGTAGGAGACTTTTTCTCTAGGGTTTTTTTTTTTCTTCTTTTTTTTTTTTTTTAATTTTTCTTTGACACAAAACCCCACAGTGCCGAAATCAGAGAACAGGAAAATAAAATGCTAGCAGAGAACAAATGCAGGGTGTAAGTAACTCATGAGAACCTGCAGCTTCGCCCTTTGCTGGTTGAGACATTCGCTGGGAGCTTGATGGGGACTCCTTGGCCCGTCAGCCTGCCACTTTCCATTCCCTGGCTGTTTTTAACCCCATTTTAACCCCAGCGAAGCTGAGGTTTCAAAGCTACAGGTTTCCTCTACATAAATGTAGAGGAACGCAAGTGAGGATGCGTGAGTGTGCCCCGAAGGGAAAAGCAGCCAGCTCAGCCTTTTATTAGACTTCAGAGAATCCAAAGAGGACAAATTCACAGTGCAGGGAATTTACCAGGTAAATACTTGAGGTTTGTGTCATTTTTTTGGTCTGGGTGATTTTTAAGGACACCCAGTCAAAAGCACAGCTGTCACCTGGTCCTAGAAGAGCAAGGCATTGGTTTTAACTTCTATTTCTGCTCCTGAACAGATTCTGGAGGGGAAATCTACATCTTGGGATATTGCACCGGCTGGAAATCTCCCGCTCTGTTCCTAATAAATCTGTTTTGCAGCTGGAGTCTTTGCGACGTGGGATATATTTGGGCCGAAACTGAACTTTCTTGTGGGGAGAGGCAAAGGCAATCGATCCTTTATTCGATATTATTCGAGGAGGAAGGTGCTTGCTCAGGTCCATCGTGTTTGTTTCTTTGCAGTGAAGAGCAGCAAAGCGAGTTTGTGTCCCCCCAAAGAAACACATTAAATTCACCAGGTTGCCTCAGCTGCAAAGAGAACCTCGCTTTTCCTGGACCAGCCAAAGGTGATGTGACCGGGGCTTTGTCTGCTACACGGAGCCGATGACTCTGGAATGGCGCGTCGGGAAGGGACGGTCCCAGATAACGATTGTTCCACGGTATGAGAGCACTGTTCCAGTTTAGATTAATCCATTTAACCCTATATTTGGACAAAAGAACATCCTCATTTCAGGCTAAAGCAAACCAGCCTCCTGCATTTAAAGGTGATTTTTTTTTTTCCAATCACAAATCCTGTAGCAAAAGCGAGTCAAAATAAACCTGTTTGGCTTTAAAATGTGGTTTGATTTCTTTTTTTTTCTCTTCAATTAATGAGCTGAGGTTTCAAAGTGGCCACAATCACAATAAGACAAGAAACGCTCTGCAGCCACCAATGAAAGGACACGGGCATGACCGCGGCCCCTGAGGAAGCAGGTGTAATTTTAAATATGGTTTTATTTCAGGTTTGCTATTGACGCACGAACAGCAGAGATCGATGTTTAGTATACATGGTATACACAAAGCAGCCAGTCCCATCGGCATCTCCGTCCTTTTGCTGCACACTCAGCAAAAGAACGGCAAAACAAGAAATCCCTCCCCTCCCTGTCAACAAGGTGACGGCTTCTCCATGGCTTGGAAACCGTCCGTTGGATGGCAAGACACAAAAGGGCAGCTCCAAGGAGCCCTGCCCCCCCCCCCCCCCCAAAAAGCACAGCAGGCTTGGCTACGCAGGAAAACCCTCCAAAAACAGATGATACGTTCATGAGAATGGAGAGCTGGAAGGGATTTCCTAGAACATGAAATCCCGTCCCCTGTGGTGAAGAACAACCACAACATCTGCTCCTGGTTCTGTTGAGCAGCGCAGAGACCCAAAATATGACCGGGTTCAAAAAGACATGCCATAAAATGGGTCCACAAACAGCATCAGGAGGAGTTTGCGGAGCTGGTGGAAAGGTCTAGCAAGGCAACCCTTGTGCCACCACTGTCCTCTTTCTTGTGATCTCTCTCGCCTTGCCCACAGCTGGAGGCTTTTCGGAGTGGAATGAAGGTCACAAGAAGTTTCCACACTGTACCTGCGTGGGATCAAGGTAGGCTCCAAGCTGAGACAGCACTTTCTGCCTACTCCTAATCTGTGGAACGTCACCCCAGCTCTGCTAGAGTTGAGCTCGGGATATCTCAGGGGGGGCTTAAGAGGAAAAATAACCCGACCTGGCCCAAAGGTTGGAGAGCAGAGGGCGGTGGGATGTCTGGGCACGGCGTACCAGTCCCGTGAAGCAGCCAGCACCACTTCCAGAGCGGAGCCAAGTACCAGTGGCTCACCGGGCTGCGTCTGGCACCGCGCTGTGGTACTACAGTACAGTTGCTTGGTTTTTTTTGGAATGACAGCTCAGATGTCGGGTCTGTAGTGATCCCTTTTAGCCCTGAAAAACTTCAGGCAGGCGCTTTACAACCTGCCCTGGACCAACGTGTAAAACCGATGCCGGCACAGCCCCATCCCAAAGCACCATAGGAAAACCTCAGCCAGGTGAAGGAGGCTGCTGGGAATAACACTGTCCCCCCTGCACAAGGTTTACATCTGTCGAGGTGGGGAGGAAGGAGGTTAAAAAAAATACAGAGTTAAGCACCATAAAATCTATACTGGTCAGGTCATAAACATGAGGAGAAAATGAAAATAAGGCCACCACCTTCCAGCCTGGTCCAGCGATGCTGCTGGGGCTCCCCAGGCTGTCAAGTCATCACCAGCGAGCCCTGGAGGCATCAGACCTGACACACCTCATCACACCAGTGGTTGAACTTGCTGTCTTCACGTCGGTAAATCCTTTCGCAGGAGTGTTGGGGCAGTCAGGGGAGAGGGGAGGTAGGCTTGGCCCTGGGAAGACGGGGGAGGCTTCGTCTGTGCAATGTAGGGGCATCTCCCTGTCTGTGCGCGGATCCATCCCAGGCAGTGATCCGCTGTGTTTCTCTCCGTCCCCTCCCAGTTCCCGGTCTCTGCCAGTGGGTTTCCGCATCGTTCAGCGGCTTCGAGGTAGATGTTCGTTCCTGCTCTGTCTCCGAGTGACACCTGGTCGGTAAAATCCCTCTTGCCTGGGTGTGTGGGGTGTGCGTGCTCTGTCCCCATGCCCAGGTCCCTTTTTTTTCCCAATTTTTTTTTTTTTCCCCTGTTCGATATGTGCTATGGACATCTCCCCCTCTCCCAAGCCCTGGCTGCTGCTCGGCCGCATCCAGCCAGAGGAACGCCATGCCCTTCCTCGCAGACACCCCTAAACCCGCTCAGCACGGCCTCAAGGTGCAAAAATCCAGCTCCTGTGGCTTCCTCCGAAAATTGCAACTCTCCCGGGGCAGTGAGCGCCCGGCCGGGACCACGCACTTCAGCGCCCGTCTCTTGAAACCCCGACCACAGGTCTTGGAGCAGGAAGACCAAGATCCGGCTTCCCACACTGGGCAGGGTTCCCCGCAGAGCCGGACGTCGGCTGGTCGCTGCGCCGCATCGCACTCGGCGGCTGGCTGGCCATAGGAGTCGCGACAAGCCACTGAACGCTTCTGCAACCCATCGCCACAGGTGACGGAGCAGGCCTCCCAGCCGCCCGCTGCCCACTTGTAGGAGGGACGCTTGTAGCTGGGTCTCCCACCATCCAAGCGGTTGGACAGGCTGAGGACGCTGTTGTTGAGGTCCGTCGGGGTCTTGCCCTCCTTCTTGTAGGAGGACTTGTCCTCCTTGCTCTCCTTGGGGAGGTAGAAAGAGTAGCGTACCCGAGGAGGGGTCATCTTCCCCACGGAGAGCACCTCCAAAGTCAAGGGTTCTTGGATGGGCTTGAAGGCCTGGAGGCTCTCAACGGCGGTGCCGGTGCCGCTGTACCGCAGAACGCTGCCTTTCACCATCAAGTCCCTCTCCACAGCAGATACGATGAAGTGGCCGTTCAGCAGGTACTTGCCCTGCCCGTTCTTCAGTGCCAGGTAGTTGTCATCACCGATCAGTCCTTTGTAGCCGCGCTGTCTGATGTCAATGTTGGAGGCGCCCGCAGGGATGACCACCACGAAATTGTAGCCGTGCCTGGAAGAGAAGAGCAGGCCATCAGGCAGGGGGACATCCCACTACAACTTGGCCTCAGCCCGAAGCTCTGCAGCTACAGCCCTGAGATCTTCCCACCACCACAGTTATCTCCTCCTTCCTGAGAAGATCGTCTTGAATCTCCTCCCTGCACTGAATTTCATCTAGGCTGAGGTCACACAAACAGGAGATATTTCAGCTCCTCTAGCTCAACACTACGGAGGTACCAGAGCTAACTCCATCAGCAGAAGTTGATGGCACGTTAAATGTGTCCTGCTTCTCCTTCAGAGCCAGCCCAGCTCTCCACACAGTGATATTCACTAGCACCAGGAGAGTTTGCTCAGGATGGACCTGGACACTGTCACCACCTCCACAACCTTCCTGCATCCACCCCAAAAAGCAGAGCTGGGAGATAGGGAAGCATGGTCCCCTAAGACTCACATGGGTTTGGTGAACAAGCCTGAGACCTTCTTGCAGCTCTTGTTGTCTCCTCCACACACGCTGCACTTGTCAAACTTCTTCTTGGAACCCAGCTTCCCGTCGCAGCCCGCTTTGATGCATTTGCCCTGGACGCAGACCGAGGTGGAGTCTGGGGAGCAAGGGGTGCCATCCACCACCTGCACAAGGGTGAGCAAAACCAGACGCTGCATTTCCCTGTGCCACCCTGCAAACCTCCACCAGCTGCAGCCATCCAACCTGGACCCATCCAACAAGTCCTGAGGAGATGCTAGCAGGCACCGTGTCACCCTTTGCTCGTGCTCTGCTCGACAGTCAGGATTTTTAGGGTCTCTGGGAAGAAATTGATGGGTCTACATCCCATTTCTCCTGCCTCTGCCTAATGTTCTGGCCTTTCCATTGCATTAGTGCGAAGGGGAACAGCCTGCACTGGGGAGACAGCTAACACCGCCCTGTGCGTCATTTCCCCAGTGCCATAATTACCATCCTCTATTTCAGGACTAACGGGCATATCCCAGAGGTACCCTTACAAACCCAGAGGAAGACCCTCCACAGACCAACTCCAGCCCTGAAATAAATAATCGGATGCATACAGGCTGATTCATCCCAGCCTGGTGGATTCCCCTCCTCTACAACCTCATCTAACACCATCTGTTCACCCGAGAAGGAAGATTCATTCATTTTGCCCAGAGAGGTGGTGGATGCCCCACTTCTGGAAACATTCCAGGCCAGGTTGGCCGGGGCTCTGAGCAACCTGATCTGGTTGGAGATGTCCCTGCTCCTGGCAGGGGGGTGGGACTGGGTGGTCTTCGAAGGTCCCTTCCCACCCAAACCGTTCTATGATTCCATGATTTCCAGGCACGCTGGAGTCACCCTACAGCCCAGATGCTGACCCCAAGGGTTCCTCACCAACCTTGGGTGCCAGAACGTAGAAGTAACCGGTGCCATTAGCCCGACAGATGAGCTTGCATTTATCCCGGGGTGAGACGCCGGAATATTTGGGGACCCAGGAGACAGAGGCGGTGAGGCGGTTGGTGCTGTGGCTGTAGCCATTGAAAGCCTCACACTGCTCCTCGCGGAAGCTCTTCCCTGGTACTGGGAAAAAAAAAAAATTAGGGATGTGCATGGGATTGGGGACCATGCTGGACCTCTGGCACTGGTATTACGGGGTTGTTAGAGGTCATGCACAACCACAAGCAATGTGAGCTCCAGCCCCTTACCTGCAGCAGGGCAGGGGTCCAGGTTGCAGGAGCGGTACTTGACACGGACGCCCTCGCAGTAGGAGCCTCCGTTGGCAGGCACCGGGTCGGCGCACTCCCGCTTGGCAAGCTGCACCCCGCCGCCGCAGGTCCGTGAGCACTGCCCGTAGGGCGCCCACTTGGCCCAGCCACCGTCCACCTGCGGGGTGAGGATAAGATGCTGCATCCCCTTCGCTGCCGGCTCCATCCCGAGCCAGGACTCGGAGCCATCAAACCTCTACCAGCTGCCCCAAAACCTGCCTGGGGCTGGGCGGAGGGGAGCAGCATCACCCCTCCTTGAGAAATACCCAACACCCAAGGGACCTCCATCCCTTGTCACATCACTGGACCCCAGTACCCTCATGGCGACTGCATGGGATGACTTTTTGGGCCTCACAGAACTCACCTTGTACTTACTGACGTTATGCCTTTCAACGCAGGCACCCTTCAGGCAGAAACGCCCCTCGCCGCAGCCGGTGCCGTCGGCCCAGGGGAAGTGGCGGGTCTGGCAGACGATCTGCCCGCGGGCTTTGCCGGTGCACCAGAGCTTGGCGCAGTACTGCATGTAGGGGCAGGGCTTGGAGCCCACGCCGAAGGCCAGCTCGCATTGCTGGTTCAGGTTGTAGCTTGTCCCTGGCAGGTCTTCGGGAAGAGGGATGGGTTTGGCGGGCTGGTCCAGCAAGCAGTCTCCTGTGGGAGCGGGCGTGGAGGGGTTGGAGGGATCAGAGCCGGGAGGGAGAGCATCGCCAAGGGATGGCAGCCAGTAATTTGGCCAAGGCTATCCCACTGCCAGCGGGTCCGGGTGCTACCCCAGGGATGCCCTAGGGTTAGCTGCATCCCGGATCCCAGTGACTTCGTCTCGTGACAATGTTGGGTAGAGCCATGCCAGCAAGATGTTACTGCTGGGGACACCTTGGCAGGCTGGCAACAGTGCCAAACTCGCTGTTTCCTCCTTTGTTTGCAGAGGAGGGAAAAGAATTGTCCTACCCATCAGTTCTCCCAGTAACCAGCCCCAGGGATGGATCCCGCTCCGACAGGGCAGGGGTGAGGGGTGGAGGAGGGCTCACCATGGCCGCTGTCGAGGAAATCGGTGATGATGGCGGCGCTGCAGGCTGACCATGGGTTGGCACGGTCAATCTGGATGAGGGTGGGGGACATCATGTGGTTGGTCTTCAGCCGGCCAAAGACCTCCTCGCAGGCCTTCACGTTGTCGTGGGGCATGTTGAAGACATGGCCTGGAGGGGGCAGGCAGAGGGGGCAACACGAATAACACCTCAGATGGGGGCCCTCCACAGCTTCTTGAAATGGGGGAAACTGAGGCACAGAGTGGGGCAGACCAGGAAACACCCAGGGATGGACGATGCTCATGCAGACCCTGGCTCCTGGCCTTCCTCCCGAGATGAAGAGGAGAGCAGAGGGGGGAGTCTTACCAAGCTCATGGGCGGTGGTGAAAGCTGAGGGCAGCCCATCGTCCTCGATGACGGAGCAGCTGCGCTTGGGGTCGCACATGGTGCCCACGTCCGCCATCCCCAGCGTGTCGCAGGTGGTGGCACCACACAGGTCCTGCCGGGCACGGAGGCGAGGGGTTAGGCCCAGGGCTGATGCGGGCTTTGAGGTTCCCCCATCCCCACCCCGTCCCCGGTACCGCACGCGGAGCCGATCCTGGGCTGCTCCCAAAGAGATGGGGACCTCACCAGGCAGCAGAGGCAGGAAACCTCACCCAGACCCAGTTGCAAGGATGTGTTTGTGCTTTGTGCTGGCACCAGGGATGCTTTTGGTGCGGAACATCCTCCAGCGACACCTTTTCCCACCCAGATGGCTCCTCCAGCCGGATGCAGCTGGTTTCAGCTCGGAGAAGTCAGCCTGGCTCCTTTCTTCAGCTCTGAAGCTGGACCCAGGTGGGAAGGCACCTGGCCTCCAGCTCATAGCAGAGCCATTTCTCAACCTCATTTCTCAACTTCTTCCTCAGAACGAGAAGCCCCTGGATGGTGTCCACAGGTTACCAAAGCTCCCATCTCTCCCTCAAGAAGCAACGGAGCCCGGCTGATGGAAAGACAAACCAGCCTGGCCTTCCACCCCTAACACAAGGGCTCCCGGACCCCATGTAGACGCAGAGGATGGCAAAGGTCCCATCCTAGGTAGATCTGCCCTTCTTTGGGATCCAAAGGCCCTTGTGCAAATTGAAAAAAAAATAAAAATCCCTGTTTGAAGAGGCACCTCTACTGCAGCCTGGCAATAGCCTTGTCCTCAGATGTCCCCTTCCACTGCTGGCATCTCTCAGTGGCTCAGAAGGGCTGGAGCATCGTCCCCATCCCTCAGTGTCAGGCTGGGAGCTGCAGGGGAGACCATGTAGAGGGCAGGCAGCAGCTTTCCCCAGGAAAAGGCAACGTAACGGACTCGCTGGGCGCTCCCCCGCTATAAATAAGTGTCATTCACCCTGGGTTGCTCAAAATCTCGCCTGAAGTGCGGCTCTGCCAACGTTTCCAGTGAAGTTTCCAAGCATTCCCGCGCAGGCAGGTTCAGCCATGGGTGAGTGACAGTCCCGACGACTCCAGAGAGCTCTGGCCAGGGCTTGGGATGGCTTGAACAGGAGACCCATGGCTACAAAGTCCGGAGGTGCAGACAAAACAGTGATCTCCACATCACCCAAACCCCCTTGCCTCTGCGCTCCCCTGTCCCAGTGTTGGGGGTTTGGGGGTGCAAGGATTTGGGGGGGACACACACAGCATCATGGGGAAGAGGTGGCAGCTCACTGCTCTTCAAAGAGTTGCCATTTCCTTGCTGCGGCTGTGGCAAGCTGCTGGCTCCCGGCCCGACACCTGCACTGACACTGACACACACCTAACCCACTTCTTATGGGAAAACATGGATAAGCGGATCTTAATGGGATTTTTCCCTTCACACCAAGCGCTCTCCCTACCACGGAGGCTTCCCACGTGCATCCGAACCCCGAAAAGCCGAGCCTTGAGCCACGAAGCATTGGTTTCCAAATTCCCCGTGGCATCTGACACCTGCGAGGCCACAGCCAGATGTCCCTCTGTTCCCAAGAGGCAGGAGCACGGCTGAAGGCTGGATGCTCAGTGGGGCCCTCCAACGAGGGGGCGGGAAAGACGAAGGTCCCACGGCCACTGGTTCGGCAGGGACTCAGCTCCCCATAGGCAAATCTGCTATCCAGCGAGAGCAACATCGGGAGGGAGAGGAACCGAGTGGGAGAGGAGCAGCCCCATCCATCAGCAACTCGTTGACAGGACTGGAAACTGCCTATGAAGCGGGCTCGGGATGAAATTTAAGTTGGGGGCTTATGTAACGGCTTTTTTGGCATGGAGATAAGTGCCGAGGTGTCGGGGGACCACAGATGGATGCACTCAAGGAAGGCAGATGTCTCCTCAACTGTGCGCCTTTGCACCGAGCTTGCCTTGGGATTTCAGGAATGGATGATTTAGCAACGCATTAAAAAATGCAGCCCAGCCCGTGATCCGCGGCTTTCAAAGGGCTGGGACCAAATCCATCCCACGTGCAGCTCCGGTGACCTCAGCGGGTTTCCACCAGAGATGGAGCTGGCAGGGGTGTCGGTGCGCGTCCACCTCTCCGCAGCCGCCCTGAGCCGGCAGGAGCTGCTCCGAGCAGGCTGGGGTTCAATCCTGCCTGTATGCTCTGGCCGGATTTACAGCGGGATGGAGGACACGGCCCTGGATGGGGTGTGGGGAACAGGGAGAACACGTCCTGCACAGCATCGTTCCTGTTCTGGGCTGACCCCCAGCTCGGGACAGCCGAATCAAGCTGGACGCTATATCCTTCCCACCCAGGCGTGCTTGACCTGGAAAGATTTTTTTTGGGAATGGTCTCCCTGCTCCCTCCTGGCTGTACCTCCAGTGCTTTTCTTCCAGCCCTGAACCAGGTCCACGCATTGCAGCCAGCACGCGGAGGAGAGCTCCAGGTTCTCAGGAGGTCCATGAGTCAGAGGAAGCGGGGAGAGGTTTGAGTTTTGTTGGGTTTTTTTAATTTTTTTTTTCTTTTTTTTTCTTGGCAGGTGGCACGGAGAGCTGTTCCCAGACAGGGAGGGGGAAGCGGGGCCGCGCTCCTCCTCTTCTGGGCTCAGACCCCACATTTTAGGGTGGTGGCTGCTAAGGCAGGGGATGGAGCGGCAGATTTCTGCCCGTGGGGACAACCCAGCCTTGCTCACCCCCTGGCAGGGCTTTCTCCAGGCTGCTGGCCAAAATTTGACCAGAGGACACCAAGAGATGGCTCAAAAGGACCTGCCCCCAACCCTGCCCTGGCACCTGAGCATGGAGGGTCCCGTGGGAAAGGGGGATCGGGCACCAGTGCCTCCTCCTCCGGCGTGCAGGAGGCCTCATCGCAGCATAGGGCTCCTTGAATTTGGGAATTTGGGTCATCCCACCTTACCCCGCCTCCACCCTCCTCACACCCACCTGCTTGGTGAAGAGGATGGCGGTGTCCCAGTATTCAGGGTGCTTGTCGCTGACCTTGTTCCACTTCTTCTGCCAGGCACAGAAGTTGCGGAGGGTTAGGGCGGCGTTGCCAGTGACCTTGGGCCCTTTGTCATCCTGGCCAATGAGGAGGAATTTGACGACGGAGATCTGGATGGGGTTCCGGATGCTGGGGTGCTTGTAGAGGCGGGCGGCCGTGGCCATCAGGGTGAGGAGGTAGTGCTGGAGGTCATCCCCGTGGAACTTCACCATTGACTCGTCTGCCACCACCAAGGTCTCCACGTAACGAGGGATGGAGGCAAAACGCTTGGCTCGACCCCTTTTCCCCCTTCCCCTCCCTCGGTATTTTTCCAAAGCCTGTAGCACCCCAGGGGTCAGCCCGGAACCTACGGCACAGCGGGATGCTCCGGCCTCGATGGGGTGGCCGGCATTGCGGCGTGTGAGTCGGTGGGCTCCCTCGGCCGCCCCCCCCACCAAAGGGCTGATGATGTATTCGGCTCCCCGGTAACCAAAAGCCCCCCGGAGCCCCCCGCAAAGGCTGAGAGCGGCGAAAGATTCCCGGTCGGCGTTGACGTCCCCCGAATAAAAGCAGTGGCGGAGGCTGGGGAGGGGGGGAGACGAGACCCCCAAGTAGCGGACGGCGAAGGAGGGGGCGACGAAGTGGGCGTCGGGGGAGAGGTGGAGGTAAAAATCCTCCCCGAAAGCCGAAAGCTGGAAAACCACCGCCTGCCCTCCCCGAGGGGGTTCGGCGGGACCCCTCCTGAAATAAGGGCGCCCGTTGATGTCGGGCTCCAGGCGGAGGGGGGTCACCACTTCGCTCTCCTCCGAGGGAGCCCCCGACGGCAGCCCCGGCCCCGGGGCCAGCAGCAGCAGCAGCGGCAGCAG
>WHYT01001249.1:0-16243 GCA_009806455.1 Tetrax tetrax
TCTGCCTCCCATCTGCTCCATCAGGGGTCCCGGGGGTCCCCCGGGCCCTCCTCCTCCTCCTCCTCCTCGCCGTCCGCCTCCTCCGTAGCCGCCTCGGTCCATACCCCGGCCTCCTCGGAATCCGCCTCGCTCTCCGCCGCGGCCGCCTCTGAACATGCCACCGGGTCCCCCTCGATCCATGAGGCCACCTCCGCGCCCGCCTCGCATCCCCCCGGGGCCGCCTCGCCCGCGGTCTCCGCCTGGGAGAGAGGAGAAGACTCAGAGGGCGCGGAGAGGAGAAGCTCCTCAAACCCTGCCCCGAGGAACCCGCCGCATCCAGCTCCGGCACGAAAGAAACCGGGAGAAGGCGCGGGAGCCCCTGGGAAGCCCGAAGGCGACCAGCGCAGCAAGCACAGAGCTCACCCCGCTTCTAACCCAGAGCCAGGGCTCATTAAGAGGCCGCTGCCTAACGAGGCGAAAGCCGGGCAAGTGAGGAAGACAGCCTGGAGGAAGAGCTTGGGCAGGCGAAGAAAGCGCGGGACAGAGGGCAGGGCGCTCCCAGCCTCCGCTGTGCGGCTCCAGGAGGGATGGAAGCCCAAAAACGGGCCCTTCCGTGAGCTCTACCCCACACGTACCTGGAGGGGGGAAGGGGGGGGGAAGAAACCCTTCGGGTTTAGGAGCCTTGCACTGGTTGCACTCCGTTCTCCAGGCGAAGTTCTGGTTTCCGCATCCCCTGGGGAAAACACACCGGTTAGCAAAGAGCAGGACAGCGTTCCCGGCCGGGCAACGCTCGGAAGCGCTGCCGGGCCGTTAACGGAGACGAACGGCAATGTCCCAGCACGGAAGAGATGGCAAAGCTGGTCAGCGGGACCCGGAACAAATCCTCCCGCAGCCCCGGCCTCCCCCAGGCACCGCCGCCAGCCCTCCCTCCCTGCTCCGGCCCGGAGAAAGGAACTTCCTCGGAAAGCCCAGGAAGTTATTCTGGGAAAGGCCCGTTTGTCCCACCCAGCACCTCGGACAAACGGCACCCTGAGGTAAGGAGAGGGCGTCGTCACCGCGCAGGAGCGACTACAGAGGTGCCAGGCGCACGCGGAGCTGCTGTGATGCAGCGCATGAGGCAGCGTGGGATACGTACGGATTGGGACACTGCCAGTCGCCAGCTCGGTGCTGGACGCTCCCACCGGAGGGGTTTCCCCGGGATCCCCGTGGTCCTCTGGAGGAGAAGCCACCCCTGTCTCCACCTCTGCCTCCCATCCGGCCCATGGGGCCGCTCGGGCCGCTGGGCCCCCCCGGGCCGCCGGGGCCCCCCGGACCTGCAAGGAAGGCTCCATTAATCCCAGGAAGATCCCAGGGAATCCCACCGGACAGAGCCGGAGGACGGGATGCAGTTCACCAGGCGCCGCGGCCCTGGCCGTGCCGTTTGGGGGGCCGGACGGTACCTCCGCGCAGCGGGGGCGGCATTCCCCGCTGCTCGCGTGGGGGCATCCCGCCTCGCATGCTGTTCATGGGGCCCTTCTTGCGCGCCAGGGTCACTTTGAGCTTGCTGCCCTGGAAATCCTTCCCTGGGAGGGAGAGAAGGGCGAGAGCGTCACTTCGCGCAGCGAGATTCCGGCGCTCCGCTGCACCGAGTCGCCAAGCACAGGAAAAATTCTACCATCCCGCCGCCGCGCCCCTCCTACTCACCGTCAAACCACTCGATGGCTGTTTTGGCGGTGGAGGGGTCATCGTAAGCCACCGTGGCGTCTCCTTTTGGCTTGCCGGTCTCTTTGTCGATGTAAAGGTTGATCATCGGCTGCCCGGTCCTCTTGTTCATCTGGCAGGACAGCAAACGTCACCTCGGGTCACATCTCCGCAGCGGCCGAGCGGGGGGCGTGCTCTCTGATCTGCCTTCCACTCCAGACAACCCAGTCTGGTTTTGGTGACTCCGTGGCAGAAGCGCGGGCCCCTCTGCCTTTCCGTGGGCAGCAGCTACGGCCCAGACAACCCCAAAAATGAAAGAATCGCCCCGGAACAGCGCTGCCTGGCAAGAACCGAGCTGCAGCCTCTCCCTGCCACCCCGATCCCTCCCGCCGTCACGCATCCTGGCGGATCCAGAGGCACGCTTCCCCTGCGGCTGCAAGCGCTGGTGCTTCCTGAGGGACAAACCCCGCAAAGGATCCTCGGGAAAGCCTGAGCTAGGGGTCAAGGCCAGGCTGCGGAAATCCCGGCTCCTGGAAACCACGGGCTAAAGGGAGACGAGCAGCGCGCAGGCAGGGAGGGGGCGGGCAGCGCCTCTCCCCCGTGCCCGACCCATCTTCCTCCTCACCTTGACAACACCGCACTGTTTGAAGAAATCTGCCAGGTCCTCCAGGGTGACATTGTCATTGAGTCCCTGCACATAAACGGAGCTGTTGTCCGAGTCCTCGTCCGGCTCCATAGGTGGGCCTAGGAGATAATTCACGGAGTCACGGCAGGGACACAACGTAAGGCGGCACAGTTCATCATCCACGAAGTGACATGAAAACCCGGGCACCGCCAGCGGCGACGCACCCCGCTGCCTCCCGTCCTGCCGCAGCGACACCCGCCCAGCGCCAGGAGAACCGCGAGGTTACAACGCTCGGTTATAATGGGAGACATCCGCGAGGAGACACGAGGAAGACCTTCGCGGCTTTTTGGGCACGCGGACATCCACCCCGTGCTGCGCTAAGCCCCCTTTCCCCGGCGAGGTGCCGATCCTGGAAGGCTGATGCACAACTTCCAGAGACGCCTGTGCAACGGGAAGGAAAGAGCCGCACGGCGACAGGCCAGGGGCCAGGAGGCTACGGGGCAAACGCGCAAAAGCTCCGGGATAATGCTTCTCCACCAGTCCCAGCCGTTCTGATGAACAGGGAATCAGTAAAGGAAATGGGCAGAAAAAAAAAAGACCGCAAATGGCAGAGCGTCCTGGTGCTCCTCCGGAGCAGAGAATTCTCCGTTTCACGAGCTCGGGAGAGAGTCGGAGCCGTCAGCGGCAATTACCTAAATCAAGGTCCGGTCCCTCTTCCATGTGTCCTGCCAGTCGGGAAAGAACCACAAGAAGCCGTGTTAGTGCGGGCCTGGCGGGCTGAAGCACCGACACACACAACGCTAGCTACGTATAAACCACCGTTCGATGGCGCTGGTTAAACTCAGATTGACCTGCATTGCAAAAACAGCAGCAATGCACCTTTTACTTGGCGATCGGTTTGCTATTTTTAGCAGCCTTTCAAACCATTAACCGCTACTACGCTTTTTCTTGGTTTTTTTTTTGTTTTTTTTTTTTTTAAATGCTTTCTTTACCAGGCCAATCAGTTTTACGTTCATTAATAAAAAGTTACTTTACAAATAACGTATTAAATCCAAATCAATTTCTTTTCCCCAAATTACAGAAGTGGTTGCTCAATTCTTCCACGTTACCCTGTGTCCTGTAACCGCATACCCCTAGGCATTGCCGGCAGTACCCATTACAGTCTTGTTGCATATGTCATTTTAACCACTTAAAACGAATAAAAATTACACTTTGTTCTAAAAACTGACTGCAATTTTTTTTTTTTTTTTTTTTTTTTTTAAACACTATCCATTGTAATGCTCAAAAACTTACCACCAGGCTTATTGAAGCCACCTCGCTCTCCAGCGCTGCTGGGGGGATAAACGAAGAAATGAAGGCCTTTCCCTT
Organism: Tetrax tetrax; assembly: GCA_009806455.1. Lineage (NCBI taxonomy): Eukaryota > Metazoa > Chordata > Aves > Otidiformes > Otididae > Tetrax > Tetrax tetrax. The sequence goes on from WHYT01001249.1 coordinate 3,653, forward strand.
TACAAAGCCAGTACCGCTCTGAGCCGCTGCGGCTCACTGGGAAGAAGGGCACTGGCTAAACATCTCCAAACAATGCATCTGTCTCTCTCTCTCTCATCTCGGCACTATGCCTTTCTTCAGGGCAGCTCGCTCAAATTTCCTTTACGTATACGCAACCTCGCTTGTCTGGTTTTTAGACACCACTTTGCTGTACCCTTGCATTTACTTGTACGGGTATTAGCAGTGCAATACTTGGCCAAAAAAATGGTTTTGGAGCGTTACGGATGGGGGCTTTCGCTTCCGAGGAATCGTGGGGTGGTTCACTGGTCAACTCCCTCCCCTCTGTGTGTACAGAAAGGTGCACCCTCAGCCCCTCGCAGCACCAGAGCGAAACGAGCCCGCGGGTCCCTGACATTAACAGGTTAAAAAAAAAAAAAAAGCGGGAGACAACCACACGCGATACCTACAACACAGTTCAGATGACATTTCCGCTAAAAACCTCGGTTATAAAGCCATACATTCAGGTCGCTACTGAATTTAACACGTCTCTGCGGAGGGAGAACTTACAGAATACAGCGGGGGCTCGAAGGCCTGGGGTGCAGCTTTGTGGACACAGACCAGAACGAACGGCAGATTTCGGCAGGCGCCAATGCAAAGTGAGGGCCGCAGCTTTCCTCGAAAGCTTTGGCTGAAGCGTTCAGCTAAGGCTGCTTTCGAGCGCTGGTTAATTAGGAAAATGCCACCTGAAAAGGATTTGGATGTTTTCTTGCTCTTTGCGGAGACAAAAAGCTGTTTGGAAGGAGAGGAGCAGAGGAGGGAGAGCACCGCCTATTTTCTAGCAAGTATTGCACCTCTAATACTGGGAAAAAAAAAAAAAAAAGCCGTCGATACACAGTTTCGAGCTGTTGCATGCAGCTTTGCCTCCTTTTGTTAAAGTACACACCGTTTACGTAAGGTCTCTCTTTTTAAACACACACGTTTACACTTTTTTTAACGTTACACAATTCTAAAGTAGTACACCTCCTCTGGTTTTATTACCAAACAACAAGTAGGCAGTTACCAAAGTTACAGAAGGATTCCATTTACACAACGAATACATTTGGTTAAAAATATTCTATGTATATTTTTCCTCTCCATATGGACACCGTGTCTAGTCCCACTTTTCATTATGCTGCCGGCTGAGTACTGAGTACGGGTACTTTTTAAGTATTGAAGTGTATACAAGGCTCTCACTTTGTAACCTGTAGCATATAAATGCGACAAAGCATGTTAAAAAGTTTCCATGTTTAACAGCCAATGAAAATATCAAATCATCGAGTCAATGCAAAAGGGCACGTTAAGAACATCGAGCTCCTTACCTGCCGGAGACACTGAAATCCATCACCACAGCATAAGAGGGGCCGAGTCCCCCTACCTGCCCCCGGGCGTTCAAAGCCAAGGCCACCGGTCTATGGACAGCAGAAAGCCTACGTCCATAAAGCAGGGGGCCCTTTGGAACGGTCTAGTCAGGTGGAAATGGCTAGGCGCGCAATTTGAGCTCGGCTTAGGGCGCGAAACCACAGAGAGGTGACAAATCTTTTGCAGGAGAAGCTCCAAAGGGGCTAGAAATTTTAAGATGTGATGATAGACATTTCAAGTGCCTACATCTACTATCAACCGTTAGAGATAAATACATCGTGGGTGAAATCTTTATGCAGAACCACCGATCTCCGTTCCACTCGAGCCAATTCAAGCCAGATGCGTTCCCAACACAAGCCAGTCTTTTGCCTCCTGTTTCCATTCACCGGTAGTTGCATTTCTCCGATAAAGATTTCATGCCACTTCAATTCGTTTCGCCAGAGCTATGCAGAATGGGACCATCGGTGGCCAAAGCCCGGTCGCCACCGGGTTGTAAAACACCTTCCTTCGGAAGGAGAGGCCGCGGTTCCGGCCGCCCTGCCGAGCACCGGGGCTAGCACCGCGCATCCCAGGCCACATCTCCGGCGCGCACCTAGGGACACTCTGCATAGCTCTGAACGACGGTGCGGAGGGATGGAACACACACAAAGCTACGTTTCCTTCTCTTAGGAGCCTTTGGGATTAGTCCTGCTTCCTCGCCGCTAACGAAACGTGATGGGCAGGGAGAGACACCGCTGAGCTGAAGGCGTAGGTTTACCAAACCAGGTTTTGCCATCAGTTAAAATGGCCAAACTGATTCAGACCACCTGAAAGCTCCGGAGGGGAGCCGAGCCAGATCTCTCTGCTTTCTCGGGGTCTGTCTCCACGCTCCAACCGAGCGCCAAGTGTTCTGGCCACTCAAGAGCCCCGGCTCCGACAGCAGCAGTCTGCCCCAGGCACACCCTTACGGACGCGGCTCCGCGTGCTACCGCTAAGGTGAAGAGGCCGACGGCGTAACGCGGGGCCGCCTCGTACATACCTGAACTGTCAGGGTTCCCCCCGCTGCCGAGGCGCAGGGAGCGACCCCTGGGCCTGGCGGAAGGTTTGTGTGTGTTCGATCCGCGGTTACTGTTAAACCCCGCAGAGGAGTTCACCCCTGCGCGACCACGAAGGGAGCTGAAAGTTCCGGGTTTAGCAATACCCCTGATTCCCCCCGGGGCCCGCCCCGCTGCAGGACGAAAGAAACAGATCCTGCTCCTATTTCCCCTAGGATAATATTTCCATGGATTAGAAGCAATGCTGCTACAGGAAGTTCTCCATGGAAGTACCGTTGGGAATGTCAACCTTTCAGTCCCTTCTTTCCGTTTCGAATCCTATGGGTAAACCAGAATTAGATAAAAGGAGAAAAGATTTGCTCTTACCCCATTCCACCGCGTCCTCCTCCCCGCCCACCTCTGCTCATGCCTCCGCGATCATATCCCCCTCTTCCCCTGCCCCGGTTATCAGGGCCGCTCATATTCCGGTTCTCTCCCGGGCCTGAAAAGCCTCCGGATTCCTGTCCGTACACGTTCATGCTGCTAGGATGGTCCTGACGGAACGAGCCTGAGGAAATGCGTAAGGAAAACGTTAGGGAGCCGCAGTCGAGAGCGGGTGAAGAGCCGCCGCGCCAGGCCAGCCGTTTTTTTTTCAGTGCGAAAGAGCAAAACCCAGCTGCAGTACCCTCCCCCTTCAACGCAGCCGCAAATGTTGGACTCGAGTTTAGGCCAAACCTTCGGAGACAGCCCACTGGGCGAGGGCGAGCGACCCCTTCCCGCGCGGCTCTGCCGAGCGCACTCACTCTGCTGGCCGTAACCGCTGCTCTGCTGGCTGTACTGGCTGGGGGCCTGGCTGTAGGATCCCGTCTGGGGCGGGTAACTGGTCGGCGGCGGCTGCTGCGCGTAGCTGCTTTGCTGGCCATAGCTAGTCTGTTGTCCGTAGGTGCTCTGCTGCCCGTAGCTGCTCTGCTGGGAGTAAGTGCTCTGATCGTAACTGCTTGGCTGCGTGGAGGGGTAGCTGGAAGACAAAAGCATCGGGGGAAAAAAAAAAAAAAAGACGGAAAGCTGAGCCAATTCGCTGGCGACGTGCGTTTAGGCTGCAGAAGTGGCTCACGCTGGAAGGTAATGCAATTACGAGCCATATGTAGTGCTGTAAACCATTTCAAAAGGTGAAGTCGTGCTATCGATGCTAGTCTGGCGGCAGGAAACAAAATAAACCCGGCAGACTGCTAAAAGCAAAACCCGTGCAACCGTTGGCAACTCACTCCTACCTCTAGGAAGAGGCAGGGAGCACCAGGGGGGCAAAAATCAACGGCAATGCGGTAACAGGCTCCCCTTCTGCCTCAGCACTGAAACGTTTCCAGCTGATGGCTAATAAAACAGTCCCCCCTCGCGCGTCTCCGGCTTTGAGAATCTCAAAACATCCACTCCAGAAGCCAGTGTGAGCGTATTAAAGGCACCGGAGGGGAAGAGGCGAGCCCCTCGCCAAAGCTGTGTGGAAGGAGGCAGCAAAAGATCGCTTCAACACACTCCCCATCTAGGAAACCTCTTAAAAACATTTGTCATCGTAACGCCTCGCTGCTGCAGCTGGGTGGGCAGAGACACTCACGCACTCAATCACAAACAAGTGCCTGGACACCAGGCTTCCTTTGACGTGCGTTTGTTTAAAATCCCAAGAAACCAAATCCCCAGGCCGGCGGGAGGAGGCTGAGCTGCTGGAGGAGTTACCTGGTGGGAGGATAGGAGGGGGGCGCGGTGACCGGCTGCATGGGGTAGCTGGCAGGCACCTGAGGGTAGCTGTAGTTGCTCTGGCCGTAGCCGAGGCTGGGCTGGCTGTAGCCCGTCGTACTCGATTGCGGCTGGCTGGTCTCGGCTGGTTTGCTGCCATCCTGGGGTCTGCGGAGCAATATCGAACACTGAACATGGTGGCACCCGCTCAGAGGGTACCGGCACACTGAACGGAGAGCGGAGAGCAGCCGCGTTACGAAACCGACGGCGAGGGATTCGGAGTTTGGCTCTAGAACCTCACACAACCCTTAGAAACAATCAGCTCAAAAGCAGCCAGAAACATCGTCAGTTAAACGCACCATTGTTTGGTTCTGAATCCAGTGGAAGCAGATATCGCCCCAGTTACGTTACCCGCTGAAAGGGAGAGGATGTGGGGGGCTGGACGAGACGACCTTTAACGGTCCCTTCCAACCCAAACCACTCTGATCCTGTTTAGTGTTAACTCTCAAGGCCTGAAAATACAGAGAAACCTTTGGGTGCGACTCGCCCGTCTCCTTTTATATTTGTCCCACACTGTCTGTCACCTCCAAGGGTCTATCAGAGCGGCGTGAGAAGAGTTAAGCTACTCTTGTTGTACAAGCTGGGAAAAAATAATTTAAATGATGTCAGGATTCACACTTGCAGTGTAATCTGACAGAAACGGACAGAGCTGTGCCGAGCTCCGCCCCTCCTCACTGGAGTGGTTGCTACAAACACCAAGTAAATGAATAAAGCAGTGTTTGCTCGCTACTGAACAAGTTTCCATTACCTATTCTAAATCTTTCGTATCCTGAGCAAACAATTAAACTAAATATACTATTGACAGTGCCCCGACAGGAGAGATTTAAAGAGGAAATGTCTGCAGCCTGTGCATCCACCCCAGAAGTCGGCAGTGTGTCGCAGCATCCTGCCTGACCCTGTGACTCAGGATCAGATCAGACTGGGCCTCCTTCTGTTCCACGTCGTGAGTCAGGAGCCCATTTCTGCCGCTTGGTTGCTCTCCTCGTCTCCCAGTAACGGCGCTGACTCACCGCGCCAGAGCAGAACCTACCTACGCCGCTTCCCCCGGCCCCGAAACGCCACGGGATCGGATGCAGCGAGAGCAAAGCTCAAGCGCGACAGGCAGAGAAAAAGCGTAAGGACAACCAGTGGGCCCCAGTTCAGCTGGGGGTGTGCCGGGGGGCTCCCCAACAGCAATCACAGCCCCAGGAGGGAGAGAGGAACCAGACGTTACCTCGCGGGAGCGGACGCTGCCGGCGGCTGCCCGTAGGCTGGGTAGGCGGGCTGGGTGCCATAAGCGGACGGCGCGGCGTAGGAAGCCTGGGTGGTGGTAACCGTGGCGGTGTTGGTGTCGTAGGCGGCGGTGCCGTACCCCTGGACGGGCTGACTGTACGCTGGGGGGGCAGTCGGGGTGGTGTAACCTAGAACACAGCACAGCCTCATCGCATCGGTTTTGGCGACCTTCGCCTGTCCCCCTTCAGACTGCTGCGCTTCCGCGGGCGCTTTATCAGACCTCGGGTACAGCACCACGGCAAACACATCGCAGGTAACCCCAAAATGATGACCCAACCCCCGTTGCCCCTTCGCCTTCCTTGGAAAACCCCCTGCCCTGGAGTTTTTCCTCAGCCTGCAGATCCAGCTCTACCTTCGCCATCCAAAACCAGACTCCGAGGAGCTTTCCGGAAGCCAGCCTTCAATCAGCACCCAAAGGCTGTTTGTTTACAGCCACCCAAGCTCACGGCGAACGCAACAAAGCACGCACGGGGCAAGCCGGGGTATGCAGCGTCTCCTGAACAGAGGACAACTAAACAAAGCTCCTCTTAGCCCTACAGTAAAAGCAATTCAATCGATTTAAGAAGTAGAGTCCCAGCCTTTCAGCTTTTTTTTTTGAAAAAGAAAAGCACAAAATGGCATCGGGCTGACTTGACAAGTCTTTTTGAACCATTTATGAAGCCTTCTTTTAAATCAGCAATTCTGGAAACAAAAGAAAAGCACTTTACTTAAGAGAAAGGTCAAAAGACACACAAGGTAGCTCCTGATGTTTCATGTACCTTTGCTTTTCTTAGCATTTTCCCTTTATGTAAGAAGCTTGGAGCTCATACATTTATTTCCAAACAATTTTACGAGAATATCCGAGATCCTAACCCAGCCTCATTTAAATTAAGTCTTTCCGCCGCTGTGTAATTTAGCCGACCACGTGGCTCGTCACAGAGGTGAACGGCGAACCCGGCGTTAGCACGGTGGCTTTTTATAGTTAAGAACCCTGCGAGCAGGTTTTCCAATTCTGAAACGGAGACTTAGATGAAAAAAAGATCAACTAAAAATGTTGTTAGCAAAAGCTGAATTAATAAAATAGAAAACATCGATTGCCAAAGAGCAGCCAACTGGTCTCAGTCTCACTGATGTCTTCTTAATTGTATCAATTAAGGTAACAGCTTCCCCATCGCCTCTTATTTTTAATAAACACAGAACGCTTGCGACAAACTCTTCCTTCTAATTAGACGCCATTTCAGGCAAATTGTGCTTTTTATTGCCGTTCCCCAATTTGCAAAACAAATGTCCTTCCAGCGGAACCCTCCCGAAGCACGGCGGCACTTCCACATCTCGCTGTCCCCGCTGCAAAATCCAGAGCCTTCCCAGCGGCTCGCTGAATCAGCCACTCAGGAGAAGTGAGAAGAGGAAGTCTGCACGGCTCATCGGTTAAAAACCCAAACTTCAGCTTTCTGTCCCGACCGACGCTCCGGAGTTTCAGCCTCAGGATCCCGATGAAGGGGACGCAAGCCTTAGCCACTCTTCTCCCCTGCAACATCTCGCCTAAAAGCCCCCCGCCCGCTCCCACCAGCCTCGTTCCTCCCGCCCCGGGACCCCGTGCTTGTCAGGCTACCACCCTCCTGCTGAACGCCGCGGGCTGCCAACCTAGGAACACCAAAGTGGGAGAGCGAGCTGGTCTCCCGCCAGGAAACACTGTGCGCAAATCCCTAGCGCATCCGTTTCCATGGTCATTGTTCCTTTCCGTGGAGAAGTTCTCTGAAAGGCAAAGTCCTGTTTCAGAGCACTGCTGAGCCCCGACGGGTTAAAACGAGGACCCTTTTTAGAGCCTCGGACAAATTTATGCGGCTCAAACACTTAAACGTCAGCCGCCGCAGCGTTTCCACGGCGAGCACAAGTTAAAGGAATCCTCATCTGAACCGGCCGAAGCCTGACCACTGACTAAAAAAGCCTGCTGTTTGCGTAAGTACAGCCTGCGGTAAGCGCTGGTGAAGCCACGGCCCTGCCCTGGGCTGTTCTCCTCTGACTGGGAGCCACAGGGGAGTGTGCTCCCACACCCAGGCCCCCTCTCCGATCAAGCAAGCGAGCAGGTTTGCTAACCCCTGGCTCTGCACAGTCAGCAGAATAAAAGGGAGGAGAAAAAAAAAAAAAAAAAGTCCTGAATTTTAATATTTCAGCTCTAGATGGAGCATTTCCCTTGTGCAAGTGCGCTCAGCAGGAAGGGTCGGTACTGAAGAAAGAAAAAGCGGTGATTTAACATCCCACTAAATTTTCATTTTCATTTTCATGGTCTAAATTTTCATTTCAACAACTCAGTTTAGTTACTCTAAAATCCTGCAGGGCTGTATTTCTGAGGGCAGCATTTACATTACAGCGCTCCTCTCCTCCCCGCACCCGTTAGTACGATAAACGGCAAGTCTGCAGCACAGCTACTCTAAGAAAAAGGCAACAGAAGAACTTTGATTTCGGCACGCGTATCTTCTACCAAGGCCTGGAGAAGGGGAGGCAGAGGCTCCCCTCCCTCTGCTCTGTTCTGGTGTAACAGATGCTTCTGGTGGCCAACGTGGCCATGGGTGTGTTCACTTCCAATTCTAAATAGGTTAGAAACTTAAAATACACATAACCCCAAATTTCACGGGTAAAACGAGAAGCTGGCTGTCCTTAGAGAGTAATTCCCACTCAGCTACTCAAAGGAGATTCATCCCTGGACATCTGAAACGATGTTTTTGCCCCAAACAACACTGTTAGCAAGCCAATACCCCTGACAGATGCAGCTCTTGATTTACTTTTGTAATTCACGCTTATACACCGCAGCGATTAAAGAACAAGACAGGACCACAGATCCGACGGTGCCGATTAATCCCCTAATCCCGTCGGCGTCCGGGGAGCTGCGGGGGAGCCTGCAGGTGCCCCAACCCCTCTTCTCCGTACCAAAGCGACGGGGCGACTCCAAGACACGATTTTGGGGAGGGAAGGAACGTAACCTGGGTGGTAACTCTCACCTCAGGCAGCCCAGGGGTCGGCACAAGGCTGGACGGTGGAGCTAAACCAGCCCTCACCCCCCGCTCCGACGCAGAGGAAGCGTCTCCGCCGAATCCCAAGAGGGTGTATCCGCACGGGATTTGAATTTCCCTGACCGCAACGGCATCTTGCCCAAAAAAACCAGGCTGTTAAGACAGAAAGAGGCACTTTGCTTTTAAGTAATTGCAGACATCCCTCTGCTAGAAAAAGGCAATAACTAGGAAAAATAAATCGAGATTCAACCGTCTTACGTCTCTCGGGGCGTAAAGATGCACGCCGCAGGCGACGCCCCGGGCTGTATTCAGTACGAGAGGCAGGGACTGAGAGAGAGAGAGAGGCTTTAAGCACCGGCAGTCTCCTTCGCAGAGCTCGGGCTCCTCGAGGAGAAGCAGGTGTAGGAAGAATAAACACAAGCTGGCACTCTGCCTGGAGCGTAACGGCAACCGTTCTGCCACAGGCAGCGCGACGTGGATCGAGGCAAAGCCTACTCGTAGGGCTGATACAATCTTTTGTTTGACCACTTCTTTTTTTTTGGATGAAAAGAAAATGAAGGTTTTTGCCTAAAAAACAGAAGCTGTGCAGAAAAGATGCCCAATGTTGTTATTCCTCCAGTAAATCTACTCCTAAGGGACAAGCAAAACCATGAAGAGCGCAGCTTCCTGTGACCTCTGCACGACTGGAGTCCTTAGTAAGGATTAGGGGACTCAAACACTTCCAAGACAGGAATTTTGGAAGTTCACAAATCCTTTTTGCTGCCAATTTATGTCCATATACTCTGAAATGGAAGGAAAAAAAACCCTGTAGATAACCTGCAGCAGTGATGGCTAAAGGCGACCGGCTCTCATCCTGCAAGACACGAGCTAACTGCCAGGCAGGAATTTCCCTCACCTGTGTGAAGACGTTAAATATTTTAAGTGCTGTACAACTACAGCACTCCAGGATAATATTTTTTTTCTCCACCTCTTCCTCGTGAAGCATTCCCCAACGGCTTCTGCGGCCAGATACTCCACGGCCTGTCTGCTCCCTCGCTTTGGGAAGCGTTTAAGAAAGCTCCCACTCTAACAGACGTTTAGAACGTCGCTCGCAGCAAAGGATGGATCTGCAGAAAGCGGCGGCCGAGGCACTGCTTGGAGGAAAACTAATTTTCTTTTCCAAAGTCTCCTGAATATTCAGTCCCAATGTAGCAGCACCGAATGACGTCTCAGTAGTTTCTCTCAGACATTAAGACGCTTGTACGTACGAAGCTCCAGCTCAAAGAGCACGCGCTGGAACGGTTAGAGCGCGTTAAGGAATGTGTGACGTATGCACGGGAAACGCGGAGGCAACACGGAGCATGCACAGGTGGCGGTCAGGACGTCGGGATGTGTCTCACCGTGCTGTTTACCCTTTAGGAAATGCTAGGACAGTGGGGTTGGATTCACCCAAAACGTGCTGTCGCTACTGCTTTGGGAGTTTTATCCGTAAGGGATGCCGCTCGGAGACTCTGCAGAAACGTGGGGATGGCAAACAGCGCTGCAGCCCAGCAAATCGTTACTGACATCGCGTGCGCTCCGACGCTGGACGCTTTCAGCGCTAAAACCAAGTGACACCTAAAGGGTTAACACCACGAGTGCAGACAGGATGAGACAGCATTTTCCATGCAAGAGCGAGCAGGAGAGTCAAACCTGTACTGGTCCCTTCTACTGTGGGAAGCACAAGACAAAAAGTAGAAGGTACGCTATCAGAACAGGCACACATCGCTTCCACCAATTTGATTTTCAGGCAACCCAAGCGCTGAGGACACGGGTTCTCAAGAGCAGGCAGAGTACAGGCTCCCACGGAGCGCTGCTCTGCCCTACGCACAGCGCACCGCAGCCGTGCTTACTCCCACAGCACGAACAGCGCCCAAAAGCTTCCCTGAAAAACTAAACCGGCATGTTTGTTTACTCCTCCTCAGCCCGCTCGCCTCACTTTAAACCGCCCTTCCCTCAAGGCGGGCGCTCGAGGAAGGAAGCTCCTTCCACATCAGAGCCGCCCGCAGTTATTCGGCACGCTTTGGGCCAGTTCCTCGACGCGGATTGGAGCTCACCTCTCTCCCCAGGGGAAGCCAAACCTCGCGGGCGCGGGGGCTCTTACCGGTAGGAGGCTGCCCGTAGGATGTGGCGTAGGCAGTCTGCCCGTACGTCGCAGTCGTCTGGGGCTGCGTGTAGCTGACGTCGGTGGGTTGTCCGTAGGTTCCGTAACTCTGCTGCCCGTAGGTCTGCTCCAAAGACGACACAAATTTAATTAGCGAACGGAAGCGTTGCAGAGATACCCCCCAGAGCGGGGGATCTGCGCTACCTGAGGCACTGAAAGCAATCAGAGTCAAGCCAAGGCTACCGGGGAAGTTTGGGCGCTACTGCAAATGTCAGTTCAGATCTGTAATTAAGTTACAAACGCAGTTCGTCAACGCCAGGACCGGAGGGGAAGCCTCTTAGGTTTTCCCAGCACGCCTCTGCTCTATGCAAAGCGAAATATGAAAGCACCCAGCTCCTCGTAATTGCCAGGGCACCCATCAACGCTCCCAGGGACCTGCTGAGAGCTAAACACGTCAGTTACTTCAACGTAAAACTGCTTTGGTGTTCACTAGGAGAAACCTATTTGAGTTTTCCATTAAGTTATTCTGAATATTCTTCACATCCACTGGCCAATAGTTTGAAAAAATCAGAGCTGACGTAGGCATCGGGAGGAGGGCTGGCCATCACCAAACCACCCCAGTTACAGCCAGTCCCGTCCCAGCGCCTTTGCGCTCAGCGAGAGATCAGCTCTCAGCTCACGCCTTCCCTGCAGCTCGTTTCCAACTCCAGGCTGTTGCTGAAGGACCGCCGCTGCCCATCGTCCGGCTCGGTCCCCAACACAGCACCGCAAAGCCGCGGCCATCCGCTCGGCAGCGCAGCGCGGCCGGATTAACGCAGAGCTGCTGGCGCTGCGGTTTTACGGGCTGAAGGGCTACCTCAGCCCGTGCCACGGCTCCAACTTCAGGCACCGGCCAACTTCCAACAGCTCTGCGCCGCCAGTGGTTTGGTTTAGGGTAAAACTCCAGTTACAGCTCAAGAAGCGGCACAGACAGCCTTAACATCCAGATTCTCAAAGGGATTTCCTGACTCCTGGAGGAGCTCGGAATGTAAACGCCTTTTGGGATCTAAGCCTCGTGAGCCAGCCTCCCTGAAGTCAAGCCACAGATCTTCACCAAGAGTAGAAAAGCCTTGAGCAGAGCGAGTACGTCACTGTCTGTGGAAGCTCACTGCACCAAGAGGCAGGAAGCGCTGCAGGCCTCCCGTGGCCATTTGCCCGCGGCTGAGTTTAGCTGGTGACTTGTTCCAGTCTCACGCGAGAGGATGTCGTTGGAGCCTTCTGTTCTGACACTTACCGCTCCGCTCACACTCGTCCTTCCGCATAACCTGCCTCTTTGGTGGCAGTTCTCGCAGTTGTTCCCTCTCAAAACACTTCTTCAAAATAAAAGTTACCGTCACCTTCGTTTAAACCGACCCAAACGCTGACTGAACCTGCGCTCCTCCCGTAACACCGGTATTTTGGCCAAAGGGCCTTCTTACCCCGCCGCAGGAACCAGCGAGCGCAGCGTTCGCGCGGCCTCGCCCGCCTCGGACTGGCCGGCGCGGCGCAGGCAGCCCGAGCGCGCAGGGGAAGGCGGCTCGGGCTCACCGCCGCAGCCGCGCCGGCGCCACAACCTGAGTTAGCCCATTTAAAAGCGGCTCGGTAACACGGCAACACGGCAAGGAGCTGGGTTTTATTTCCATAACGCAGACACACTCCTGGGCAGCAGGATTTTCCCTTCCCAAAACTCTCGGGAGATGTGAGGAAAATTAACCAACACCACTTTTTGAGGACAAAAGTTTGCCTTTGCAAACATACTTGGAGTGTGTATACAAACGTGTTTTGAGTAACTTGTGTTCTAAGGAGCAAAAATAAGCAGGGTTTAATTCATCTCTTAAAGACCATCATCATTTTGCAGTCTAGCCAACTGACAGTATTAAGTTTTCACAACAATACCTCCATGAAAAAAAAACCTACTCCCTCCTCCTCCTTTCCCCAACTGCTCCAGTCTCACAAACACCAATCTCCCCTCCTTTTTTTTTTTTTTTTTTTTTTTTTCTCTCCCCCCCCC
>WHYT01001252.1:20643-36997 GCA_009806455.1 Tetrax tetrax
TTTTTTTTTTTTTTTTTTTTTTTTTTTTTTTTTCTTTTCAGTAAGAAGGATAAGCTTGGAGTGCCCAGTCACCCTGGTAACTGCCAGAAAAATTCTCCTGAAGTTTGAAGAGGTCAGCTAACGGGGTCAACAACTCTGGCCTCTCCCTGAGCTGGGCCTGGCAGGCTCCATCCTGCGGTTGGGGTGTTAGCGCAGGCTGAGCCCTGGGAGGTGGACCATTCCAGCTCTGATATAAATTTTTTGAGTCAGTTCACGGCCTGGACTCTCCAGGTGGCCTCCAAAATCGATTGTGACCTTGTGACCCTGTCTAACGGAGGCATAGCATCCAACCTAAGTAAGGATTTAGCCAGGAACGACAGCTTTCCACTGAGTGTTATTGGGGACAGTACAAACAGTTTGGGAAGCAAGGAGGTAGGTATGAGGAGTAGAGGTCATTAAAAGCATATTAAAAAACAATTTAAAAAATCCTTGTTAGTGGAAAGTTTTTATTAGCAATAACGGTGATTTAAATAAACTCTTCTGGCAACTATTTTTTTTTCTTCCCTAATGACATTGTATCAAGTATTTCAGTGCATTAATAATGAAAAATTGGCACTTTATATATTCCAAAACAAACTAATATTTTATCTGCTTCTGGATTTTGAACTTGTAAATGAAGTTGACTGACATGTGTTAAACTAGATTTCTGTGAAACATCTTTTTTTCATAATATCATAAAAACCAGGACGCTGCTTATTAAATTGGGTAACTTCTCCGATATGTACATTCTTTTTAGATTCCAAAGGCTCTTAATCTGTGTAATTTTATTTTTAAACCAGGAAATTAAGTAACATTCAGAACAGTGTAGAGTGAAAGTGTGAGAGTTTCACAGGCTAGTTCCCTTACTGATTTGTAATACAAATAGACAAGCCACAAATTTGGTTATGTATTTTTGTAGGTGAAAATTGTGGTCACACTAAGATCATACATATAGAGAACATGATATTTTTTTCCTCTAAGGTTTAAAGCAACAAAACATGTGGAGGAGGGAGAGGATGCTGCAGAGGTCTGACTTTGTTATAAAATCTAGAAACTTGCCCTTCTGAGCAAGTGGATTTGCTCTTGTATTTTATTCTCACTTCTGCAAAACCTCAGCTCCGCATGTGTTGCTCACATGAGTAGTCATCAGGTGAGTAAGTGGAACTGCGCTGAGGAGCAAAGTCCAGTCTCCCAGGTGGAAAATGTTTTCTGACCTTAAGTGACTAAAACTGTTCTGAAGGAAGAAAATTGCATTAATATTTGCTCCAAGTCTTAGAAAAATTATGCAAACTTATCCCAGTGGGAATCTTGCCCAAACACTTCTTGTGCCTTGCAGGAGAGGGCTTGGCTTTGACATCCTTCTTCCCAGTCACTCACCTGTTGAGCAGTTCCCCTGAGCTTGCAGGGGCTGTGCAGAGATGGGGCTATTAAATACAGTTCAGGATGAGTGTCTGAGCCTCTCTACTCGCTAAATATCACTGTACCACTGAGAAGTCCCATAGGTTACTACAGCAAGAGTCTCTAGCTTTTAATTGTGGTAACATCTTGCTGGGTAGAAAGTCACCCAACATCCATGCATGCCTGTTGTCCAGGGTCCTACCTCTCATAATCTGCTCTGGTGGGATTCTTTGAAGAGCAGGAGATTAATTACTAGGAAGAAGAAGAGGGGCAGAACTGTGTCCTAAAATAATTTAGGCCCTAGACCTGCACATACAGATATCAGTGGCAAGGCTCTATTCAATTCCACGCTGAATACTAATCACGGTTTGTTGTTGTTATTGTTTTTTAGCGGAACTATGCTGAAAACAATGTATTCACATCAGCACGCGTATTGATTCAGAGGAGTGCCTTGTGTGACTAAGCTTGGCAAGACATAGCTCACAGCCCTCGGTGAGGACTAGCACACTTGCTTGGTTTTCACAAAAAAACCCCATTTAAAAATAGGAATGTTGAGCAGCTGGGAGGTGAATCCTCAGTATTTTCAAAAGCATCTGCAGAATTTTTAGCAGCGCTTTTTTTTTAATATTTATATATTTCCTTTGTAATGTGAGCATACAGTGCACTAGTTGTACCTGACAAACAGGGGATCACTTCTAGAACAGATGATACACCTATTCTACTGGAACTTTCGGACAAAAATTGCCCGAAACTTTCCCCAAAGCCTCAGGCTTGGAATGAGGAATCGCTGGCAGAGGGAATGGCAAGGAGATCTCAAGAGCTTGGACTTGCTGCAAATTCTTTAGTGTTGATTTCTGTAGATCCTATTGACTTTATCATCAACTGCACACCTATAAATGTCACTTGAAACAGGTCCTGGGCTTGCATCTTTTGTACCTCTTCACCTTTTTCAGCTGCTCATCCCTAGTACAACTGGGATGTGGAGTGCCTAGAGGTGCATGTTAGCAGTAGCTGCAGGGGCACTATTCATCTTCCTCATCCTATTCAGCTCAGTGAAGCTCACTTAGATTCATCCAATTCCTTGAATTATTTTCTGAAGCGCAGGCTCTTCTAGCAGAGTGATGTATATGAAGGGGCTTAATGCAGCGTTAAAGATGAGCAGTAAGAGTCACAAAAAACTGTAGACGAGTGGTTCCCAGCCTCTACTGTATGGATCACTGATAATCCATGAGGCCTTGGCAAGTTTGCTGCAGGTGGTGTGTGGAACTGTATTAAATAATAATGTTCATAGTCTTCAATTAAAATTTTGATGAGAAGAGTGTGTGGCAGTCTGCAAGAAAATCTGAGGGCTCAGAGCGATCTACTGGCCTGAAAGCTCTGAGCATGTCTGCTTTACAGGAATGCATCTCAGCCTGTGGTCCATGAGGCATTAGAAGGTATTTTGAGAATGCTTCAAATTAAATACATGCCCAGTTAAATGAATACACTTTCTTACTCACGCAAGCAAGAAAAAGAAAAACAAAAAAACTCCACTTCGGAATAAAATGAAGAAAATAAAAGTAATCAATGATCACTGAAGGCTCAGCCAAGTTTATATTTGCTTGTATCTGAAGCCCTCACTCCCAGGGCTCCGCAGAGAGCTCTGCTCTGGAAAGCAGCACGTCACTGCAGCCTGGATCAGGGCTGGCAAAGGTCTGCGCGTTCTGGAGGAAGCAGGGAGGGCAAGTGAGCGCTGGGACTTACAGGTGCTCTGGCAGAAGGTCCTGAACAAGTGCTGCATTTCCTTCTCCTTTCACTTCTCCTCTCTGCTTTTGTGTGCGCGGCTGACATACAGAGGAAAAGTCAAACTAATTCTGATGCTTCCCCCTATTCTAGGTGGACTAAGTCAGAGAAAGCACTTACGGTAGCCTTTGTGGAAGGGTCACAATATAGGGTGATACTTTAGGAGCTATAGGAAGTTCTTAATCCTTCTCTGCCTATGGGACTGTCATTTATAGACCTGCTATTGTCTCATCTTTTATAAGGATGTTTCCTTACATTAAGGTTCCAAGAGCAACCGGACTTTGCCATTGTTCACAGCTATTTCAGTTTGTGGCTTAATGCACATCTAATATTCTGTTTATGCTTTCACTGCTCTCCTATGCAGCAGTCTGTACCTACGCACTGGCTTAGGTGACATCATTCTCAAAACATTCATTTCTGTGTTTCGTTTTTTTTCCTGATTTGTCTGTGCATCTTGATTTTGCATTAACCTAGTTTATTACAGTTAATGTGATAAAGCACGTGGAACTTTATACATTTAATCGGTCATTTCATGTTCAGCTCATGTTTGATGAACAGGCACACTTTCTTATTAAAAAGCTTCTGTGTGTTCTTCTTTCACTAGGTTAAATCCTTTTTATGAAAAAAAACTCTTACCATATAACAAGAATGAATTCAGCCATGAGCAGGCAAAATGGAAGTGTAGATTATTTTGGATGTATAAAATTTAGCTTGCGGTTAGTGGTGGTTTAATTACAGGATTTTTTTATTGCTGTTCATACAGACATCCATTGTTTTCTGCTTTGATTTATCTCCAGCTCAGCCCCTTTCAGAACCCCATTTCTGGCAATCTCAGCAACACGTGGGGGTCTGGCAGCTTTTGCAGACATTGCCATCTTCCCTGCGCCGCTCCTTCTTCTGCGCCGTTACGCCAGTTCCACAGCCTGTCATTTCTCAGAAGCCCTTAATGATGTGTCTCCTCCGTCATCTGCCCCATGGCTCTTCCAGAATCAGACACTTTTGTCAAAGTTTTTCAAACCAATCTAGAAATAGATAGTGAAATAAAGGCAGGTGATCTGGTGATGGGGTGACGTTCTGACGCTGCCTTCCTGCCCTGCCTTGGGCAGATTAAAGACCTTCTCCAGGGCTCAGCTCTTTGTCCATAGAATAAGAATAATAATAACTTTGCAAAAATGCTTTCATGTGTCTGAAAGATTTAATGCAAATTAAAAGCTACCTAGATTTTGCCAAGCCTAGCTCTGTCTTACACTCTCCACCTTCTCCGCTGCTGTCTTTTAGCTGCCAAAGACTTGCCGATAAGCCTTTTGGGGTCAGACTTTTGCTTCATGCCTTGCATATAGTGACATTTGGACTTTTAAATCACCTTTGTGTTCATAACACACATAGCAGCACTGATATTATTTTTTTTTTCCACACGCATTCTCGCTTTGCTAAAAAAAAAAAACCCCGAAGAAACTACGAACAGCCTGATGATGCATGATCTCGAGTTGGGTAACCTTTGTGTGCTCTAGGCAGTGCCCGGCTTTATCCTGGACGTTAGTGGGCCAGCACACATCGAAATGTGGGATCCGCTCCTTCCCGAGCCCCCGTGACGCCCTGCTTAGCAGTTCCCCTCGCTGGTGAGTTGCTCTTGTAGTTTCCAGTTATGTAACCCATCTCATTTTGTGAATATGTGAATTTAACAGCTGTCAGTGTCAGCAGCGGTTGGGGGGGGAAGGTTCTTTTTTTTGTTTTTTTTTTTTTTTTTTTTTTTTTTTTTTAATAAAGACTATGAAGTGCATTAGGAATTTCACTGAATACTGCAGAAAAAAAAGAAGCCTAACTGAAAATGTTGGGCTCTTACAAGTTATTTTTTTCTCCTCATTTCTTTGAGCTACCCAAAGTGGGTCTGTCATATGGGGAAAAATAAGATACTTGCAGCTTTTTCAAGTAATACTACAAAGTCAGTCGTGTTGCAGCTTTTCATTCTCCATTTAAATCAGTTTATTTTCAGAATGATTTGCTGCATTTACACTTTCTTTTGTAACTGTTCTTCCAGAATGCAAATACAACCTGGAGAGTTTTCTGCATTTAACTGAATGTGTCAGGTGGTTAAAATCATGTTTTCAAAACAGTATTACATACTGCAAATGTGTCAAACCCTTTGTTCAGACATATTTAAAACAAATGTATTTTTCAGTATTTATTTATTCTCTCTGTTTACACTTCATACAGATGGTGAAGATAAACCAGTGAGTTTCATTTTTGCTGAAAAATTCTCTCTTTCATTTTCAGGTTCTTACCTAGTGACAAGATGCTATGAACTCCATGAGACAAAGATCAGAGGGAAATACTTATTTGAAGAAATCTTTGTCATTAGCTATATTGTAAGTTTTATAAAAGGTTCAATTTTCTAAAATACAAATTCTGGACTAATTGTTCCTCTGCAAGCCTTTACTATCTCTGTAGCTGCATAGTCAGTCTACTACCCACCTCTACTCAGGCATCCAACAGAAGTCAGAGACAGGTAAAACATGTCTTTAGAGATAAGTATAAATCAGTTATATCTATTTTTAACTTTTATTTGCTAAAATGTGATTGTTTACCATAACTTGCATCCAGACAAATGTATCTGAGCACGCACACTTTTAAGGCTGTACAACAGGCAAATGCATCCCCCATGGGGGCACAAACACAACGTGTGTCCTTGTGTCCACCTCCCACATGTGAGTGTGCTCCAGATGCCGCCCTGGCTGGGTGGGAGGAATGGATGCACGCGGCTCCCATCTTCTCCACTGGTTCACTGTGGAGAGAGGTGGCTACAGTGAGCCGTCTGCTCTCTCCAAGGACAGAGGTTTGCAGTTACTGACTGCTGGAAAGCCTGTAACGCCTCAGATGGAGGTGTAGAGGCCAGAGATGTAAACGCGCCCCAGCATCATGTCGTGACTGCACACACGACATGCGCCCCTTGAGCCTCCACACCCCCTCCCGCAGTGTCCTCCAGCATCCCGTGGGCGTACATGAAGCAGCCACCTCTGGATACCAAGAGCTCGCTGTGATTAACCTGTTGGCTCCTCTGAAGACAGCATTGTAGCAGCTGCTAAGACATTTGTATTTCAGCTTGTTACCCAGAAAACTGGGTACTTTCTAGAGTGTTTCCAAAGTGTTGAGTGCAATTTGGAGACCCTTGGTCCTTAGCCAGACCAGACACAGATAACAAACCAAAATGATGCTTCAGGGAAGCAGGGAAGATGGTCAGGAGTTCTTTCTCCCTTGACTGGAGTAAATTTGAAAGCTATGGAGAGGCACCAAGAACAGGCTGATGAACCAGGCTTTAAGGGCATGGAAACTGTTTAAGACCTTCCATCACTGATACCCTGATACCCTCTATCTTGTTCCCACTCAGGATAGAGACTGCTCACTGCCGCCCCAGGGCTGTTAGTGAGTGGTATTTCCTTCATGACTCACTGTTCCCTCGCGTTTGTAGCTCATCCTCTGGCACCTGGCAGAGCACTTGGGGCCAAGTACACCACAAGACCCTGGTGTAAGAGTGCAACTAAGAAATGCAGTTGGAAAGGCCAAGAAAAGGTTATTTCAGTGACTGTGTAAAGGTGGGGGTGGTTGTTTTGGCATGGAGAGCAGGTGATGAAACATTTCTCCCACACCTACCACAGCAAAGTCGTGGTCGTTGACTTGAGTGACAGGGGAATGGGAGACTGGGATGTCCTAGCCCAAACTCCCTTAAGCCTTGGCTTGATGGGTGAGATCTTGAACATAACCAGAGCCTGTGACATTAAAGGCTTTATAAAAGCAACAGTGCCAGTTTAAAACCAATCTCCCACATTACCAGCAGCCCCAGCAGGTGTAATGTGATCCCAGCAGCCCAAGCCAGCGAGTAAACAAACTGGTGCTTTCTGGACGGATTGCACCAGAGAAATGCTCCTAATCGGGAATTACAGTGGGTATTTGCGCTAAGTGAGCTGTGCTGCTATTGAAAGATCTGTGAAAATGGACAGGCTCCCGTGACGTCAATTCTTCTTATTCCACACAGATGTTTCCCTCTACACCCAAAATGAGGTGGGGCAAACATTGTAGGGAAAAATGTCCCTAATAAACCTGTAAAGTTTAGTGGAATTTGGCCTGATATAGCTCCTTGAACTCCAGTGGGGTCTGTGGCTGGGTTTCCCTAAGCCAGAGCGAACAATCCTACTGCTTCAAAACTGCCAAGCCAGTCAGCAGCATTTAATATTGTCCCTAAGGAAGCCACTTCCCTGCCCTTCCGTTGGGTTCCCAGTCCCATCCCCAGTGGACAATATTAACTGAAGGGCTTCTTGCTTGGCTACAACGTTGGTCACTTTTTCCTCCTTCAACACCAATGCCTAATCCTCCCTAGACAGCCGTACTGTGCCCAGACCTTCTCTGGCTGTTCCCTTGGGTTCAGCTGAACAGAGGTTGACTGCACTGTTTTAGGTCACCTCAGTGTCACTGCCTGGATCCCTAGCTGGGAGAAGCGCATAAAAGTGAGAAAGGTGATTTGTCCAAGTAGGGTCTGGACCTTGATGAGTGTTATGGGCTTGGCAGGATCTCAGACTCACCGCAGCGTCCTTGGCGTGTGCGAACTGTGGGCACACTATGACCAGGTACCGGCAGTCCAGCTCGGCTCCAGTGTTTCTGCCTTCCGGCCCGAGTCTCATCCTGCCCCAGAGAGCCTCTCCCCCCTCCCCATGCCCACGCTCCGGTTACTCATGAGTTATGATAACATATAAGCAGCTTAGAGAATTCTTATCGGAATAAGTTGAACACAATGCAACATTTAACTCTTAATGACAGCCACCTCTGACTGTGAGTGACATGTTATAAATTATGTTTGCACGGGATTTTTTTTTCCAGAGGCAGATATTCCTGCTGCCACCCAGTCAGGCCTGTAACGTTGCACTTGTGGCCTTAATCCCACTTGGATGTGTGCCCTGCTGCCTCCACTTTCCGTCACTTGGGTACTTTAGTATTCTTGAACAAGTGAACAATCTTTGTTTCTGTACCTTATTAGGCCACAGACCATAGCAGCTAGCGATGGCATCAGCAGGCCCTGCAGGCAGGATTCTCTGCAGACACAGCCAACCTCCAACAAACCCCTTTTTATCCTCCTGTTTCTAGGAAGAATTATGATGGCGGTGCCCTGCTGTTGATCAGTCAAATCTGTGGTAGGCCTAGAGATAAGTCCTGTAAGTGTGGTGTACTGTAAAACAGCGGCTCCCATTCATTAGTAGCTTGTGTGTAATAAACCACCCAAAGGAGGGGGGTGGGGAGGGAGAGGGGCGAGCAGCTGCAGTATGCAGGAACAAACAACACAACTCATTCTTGGGAGCCAAAACTTTCTAATTTGCTGCTGGGCTGCTGGGAGCACTCAAATTCTTTCTGATAATACGCTCGTGCCCTCGGTGTCTCTCCCCGCGGTTCCCGAGTCCTGCTCTCTCAAGGTCCCTGGGTCTGGGATAGTTTCACTTTGAACCCAAACCGCAGAGGGGAGTTGAACAGGGAGGAGGGGAACGCATCGGCCGCCCAATGTTTGCAGACGCCAACGTAAGAAAGCAGTGGACTCGGAGACAAGTCATTCTGCCGGGGAATGGCTGTTGCACGTATCTGCTTGTGCAGTGAGTAAACAAAGCATCACATGGGCTGCAGAGCAAGCACGAGATGTGCAGCAAACCCATGCGTATCTGAGGCACGCAGGAGGAACGGCATATTTCCAGTGTTGTTATTGATTTAGAGCCTGGTGGAGAATTCAGAAACCTGCATCTCCCAAGAGGCAAAAAACCCCAAACAAACCTGAAATCAGTAATAGCTGAAAAATTATTTGGCTTAATTCCTACTGGTTTTTTTTCACAAGATCTTGCAAATATTTATGTGAGTATAGTACTTCCCTGTTGCCCTGTATTGGAAACTGCTTATAGGCATGTGAATTTACATGGAATCTACTAAGTATAATGTCAGATGTTGCATGTGTTGAGACATCAGTAGCTCACGATATTTGTGTAGCTGTGAATACGTTCGTGCTTTAGGATCTCAGCTTTGGACCCTCTGACTGTCTGTAGAACGTTTCGGATCAGGAACTGAAACTATTGCCTGTTGCACAACTGCTGCCATAGACCAGACCTGTGTGCTGAAGCTTGTATTATCACAAGAAAGCAAAATTATCTTCAGAGAGATGCTGCTCTGGAGGACTGCTGTACCCTTGCAGGAGATGACAGTGACTGCTTTTTCACAGTGATGTGCCAGGCTGTGACGGTGCTTGGACTGTCTCCTAACATTTGTATAGACAAGGGCTACTTAAATGGCAAATTCAGGCTTGAGCCAAACTGCAAGTACTGTTTATGTGGACAAGGCAAAGTCTCAGATTTGAGGTTTTCCACTTTCCTGCAGGAGAGCCATCTTTCTTTCTCCTCCCCCAACCTCCTGGGGAGCTGTGCTGTGAGTTGCCGGAGTCTTAAGCTCTGAAATGAGAGATGCTTCTGCCAGATTGCTGCTTGGTAAAGTTACCCAGTGGGCTGAGGTAAAAACATCCTAAAGAGCCCTTGTGTACGTGCGCAAAATGGTGTTAACTACATCTGGGCACAAAATGGTTTTGTCATTTTCTGAAAGTTTAGGTAGAAAAGTTTAGGTAGCTCACCACTGAGTGCTGACTGTAGCATTCTGGCATTTTTGACAAAGTCAAAGTAATTTGACATTTTGATTTACTTTCCCCAAATTTAGATAGGTGTGTAAGTAGGTAGGTAGATGCTTTATAGTCAAAATTCTCTGGTTGGTGCCCATTTCCAGCATGGAGCCTGATCTCACTGCTACTTGCTGTTTCCAGGATGTCCAGCTAGAGTTGCAACGAGGAGGACTTTATGGGAATCTGTCCATGACTTCTTGAAGGAAATGACAAACGTAACACCTCTGGTAATCGCCACATGCATTTACTGTATAAGCAGATGGGTCTGTAGCAGAACTGAAAATTGGAAAACTCCAACACTGGTCTGTGTGCATTTCATGTGAAATGATGTTATGTATCGCACAGTAACTACGGAGAGCGGAGCACTTTTTGGATGAACCTGCTCCCATGGTAGTAGACAACGCAGAGCAGTTACCTACCTGTCATCGTGTTGTCAGCAACGAATTTGAAGTTAGTAATGAGACCGGCAAATTGAGTATGAAATCAGGGGAGGGAGTTTTTTCTGAGGGTTTGAGCCCCATTTCCAGCACCAGCAAAGCCAGGTAATCCTTCCCTTTGCAATTAGAGCTGCAAAATAACCCCTGGGCCAGAGCACTTGTGCAAGGAGCAATTAGACGAGCTAGACAGTGGGAAAAGCTAAAAGTAATAAATAATCTGCCTCCACAAATATACCTTGAATTATTAAAAAAGGGCATTTTATGAATTGCCTGGGAATCAGTTACTGCTTTTATATTTTCATAGTGTTCTGCCAGAAGGGCTATATTCTAACTGGTTTGACAGAGGTGAACATGAGTAACCCGACCCTCTTCTTTACACTTGAGACACTGAAAAAAAGCTAAGCCCTGAGATTTTCATATCTAGCCAGCTGAAATTGGGGAAAATGGATTGGTTCACATTGAGATGAGGCAAAACATGCCTTAGTGCTCTTTTAAGAAAAATGGTCTAATAATTTGGGGGTAAAAAATTACTTATTTTGGGTTATTTAATGACTGAACACAGTTTTCTTTAAAAAAAGGATGTACAAATCAATGATATTAATCCATTAGCTGAATGCAAACTATTATAAAAACTCTCCTTTTAGAAAGTGTATTATTTGTGAAAGGATGACAACTACTGGCTTATTTTGCAGCACTCCTGAGCTGGGTGGAATGCAAAACCAAAAATACTAATCAAAGCAGGATATTTTTAGTCCTTTGTGGGGAACTATATATGATGCAATTTAATTAAGAATGACTCTTAAAGGATGATTTGACTGTTTGTTGCAGAGAAATGAAATTTCTGATGCAATTTAAAAAATGTAACAAAACCAAGACCTGAGCCTTGCACACAAAGAAGTGTGTTCAGAATGAGCTGCCACTAAGGTAAAAATGCAGTTACAGGTTGCAATGATTTTTTTTGTTTGTTTTTGTTGGTTACTTGTGTAATACTGTATGAAAAGTGTTGTGAACAGTAAATTACATTCTGTTCTGTCTTTTCTATCTACAGAAGATACTACAAGAGGAAAAAAAACCCTGTATAAAATTAAACAGCAAACTCTGTGTGTATTGGTGTGCACGCATGTACCGTTGCTGGCATGCTTGTTTTCAAGTGGAAGTTTCACCAATGGATAACTTAACATAAACTTTAAGTGTATGGCAGACTGTTTTTGTGTGATGCCTGCTGCTTATTTCATGAGCTGCTCTTTCCCACCCCAAGCAAGCGTAACGCTTTGCAGCACTGTCAGCACCCCACCAGCCTCGTGACGGGGATGTGGTATTGAAATTCCAGCAGCTCTTTTCCCACTGCCGACTTGGAGCAGAAGGGACTTTGGTGGCGAAGGAGCTGCATGGGGCCTGGCCAGGCCCTCGGGGTGCTGCACGGCCGTGGGAGGCATCGGTGGCCCTGGAGTTCCTGCAGATGTTCAACACCCAAAGGGTCTCTGGCAGCGTTGCATCCACGTGTGTTGTGTGCATCTGGGTGCATGAGCGCGGTGGGTGTTTGCTCGTCCGGCTGCTGGACACGTGGTGACCAGGCAGGGGAGGGCAGCTCTGGGTGCTGGAGTTGCCCAGATCCACCTCATCCCTATGGCTCTGCACAGTCCCCTGGGCTGTGTGGAACTGTGCACCAAGTTTCTTCTAAACATGACTTTAATACGCTTTCAGACTTGACAACCTCCTTTTAAATGAAAACATTTACTTTGAGCAAAAGGCACTTTTGCCTCTCCAAATAAATGGAATTATGGTTCAAAGATCTGACTTAATCCTGAAGCTCTTACACTGTACAGTAAGTAGAAAAGAAAGGGGATTGCTCGGAGGAGCAGGAGTTAGCAGGATCAGGCTCCGTTTTATATCATCTCGCTCGTTTTCCTTCTAGTATTTAATATACCTTTTTCAGAACTCCCACTGGCCATTTATAGCAAAGTAACTTCATGTCTTTTAGCTAACAGCAAACAAACTAATAATTGAAAATAACGAGGGATGGCACAGAGAGTGCCCATCCAGCTTTCCTGCTAGGAAAATTTGAGGATTGTTAAACAAACAAAAAAATGGCATTGTTCCAGCTGCTTTTTTATCATAAAGTCATATACTTTTAAAATTTGTGTCAAGACTTTTCTCAAAAGCATTGTAACTATTTGTTGTTTTTCTACATAGTTTTCTTTGTGAAGCTGTATTTAAAATCTGCATTGACGTTTCAAAGGATTTGAGGGAAGATGTTTACAAAGTAATGGTGCCATTTATATTTGTTATATTTCTAAAAATGGAATTTCTGATCAGATAACATTAAAATATTTTTGTATTAGTTTTTGTATGGTTTTCATGACTTTTATGTATTTCTAGTTATGATTTTGTTACCTGATCCCATGTTACCAGGCTAATTAAGGAAGGTGGGATCAAGTTTTATTGTAGCTACAAGTAAATCTGTTCTATAACCCCACTGCTGCTCTCAATACTCTCTGAAGTCAATTATTTGGATTTTGAATTTCTTTTTTTTTTTTCTGATAAAGCCCTGAGTTACCTGTATTCCAGTTGGTAGCCTGCATATTCAGGACACCTAAAGCTGAAAGATGCCTGGGTAAGAAGAGTGGTTCATTTAGTGGGTGCGTTCAGATGAGTCTCCAGCCAAGACTAAAAAAGATGACTGAATGAAATTTATCATGGCAAAGTTTTCTTTGTGAGCTGCAAATAAATATGTACAGAAAATCAAAGAAAGTTTTGCAAGTTTCATTTCAAAGCTGAACCATCTTGCATGGAAAAAAAAAAAAATCCTCCTGAAAGATGAGACTTAGTTTTTCGTGTGCAAAGAGGATACCTGGCCAATTCCCTGTAAGGGAATTTTGTATGTGGATAAAAGTTTGGCCCAGCAAATGACATGGTCAGTGTTAGAGGCCAAGGCGAAGCTTTGTTTCTTCCTTCTGCCTAGGCTGAGCATTCATGGGAGCACGACTTGATGTAATGGGGGGCTTCTGCAATCTCTACTGCCCGCACCTCCCTGTCCCCTCGTCCCTCGCAACACCTTCCCATCCCTCCCTCCCTCTGACACAACGAGGGAATGACTTTCTGCCGGCTCAGCCTGTAGACCCAGCTTGGTGCGGGGTCAGAGCAGCGGGGACCTGGCTGGAGCTGCCACCTGCCAAAGCCCCATGGGGACCGCAGGGGCACCCTCCAGGCTGTTTGGGCAGATCGCAGCTGGTGAAACCCCTCATTGTCACTGCGATCGGGCAGGCAGTAGTGGGTACACCAGCCCACGTCTCTCTCGCCTGAATGCGTGGGACGGTCTTGGGCAAACATCACTTTATTGAAACAAGTTCATCGGCTGCGGTGCCTGGTTTTTGTGCGCAAGGCCAAACTGAGCCAGAAGTACAGGGGATTTCCAAGCAGCGTCTCCACCTCATTGCAGGGTCTGGCTGTCGCTGCTGTAACTCTGGAGCGAAATGAACAGTTTGTGGTAAGAGACTAGAGCAATATTTTAACCTTTTGCCACTGAAAATGGACAAACCCAACATTTAGATTTAAAATAAACTGGGTTTCTTGGTTTTTTTTTTTTTTTTTTTCCTCTGACAGAGTTGTTGCATGCAGGTTGAAACCAGCTCACTTTTTCTTTTTAGATTCAAATTTAAACTAGTTTCCATTCAAAGTTTTTAAAGGGACATGCACCACGTCATTCTTCAGCATGACATCTGAGTCTCACCCCCTACCAGGAAGGATACCTTAACCTCCCTGTTGCTGAAAAGACTAGAGAGAAAAATAGCTTGTTTTTTGTACATCGCTTTACATGGTCACTTGGTACTGCTCGGAGTAAAGTGGGTTCATTGTGACTCCGCTGCTTTGTGTTTCACCTTCAGTTTGCATGGGACTTTCTGTAGCTGCACAGACATGGATAGAGGAAAAAATGAAAAAGCAAGCAAAAGTCTGCCCTCAGAAAAATCACCAAGTGGATTATATGGGCTACATGGGCTAGGCACAGATGGACTATGTGAAAAGAAGATTATTTTGTAGATGATTTTGGTGACCATCAGGTTATCAGTGCCTACCCCCCCCCAAAAAAAAAAAAAAAAAAATCAAGCTAAACCATCCCTATGTGCCAGTGTAACTGTACTACAAACTGGTTTTGCAGAAACACAGCTGTGAAATCAATGTGGGCAAATCTGTGAATATTCTTCTCTGAAGTTTATTTTTAAGTAGAAATCAAGGAAGGGTGGGTTTTTTTTTGTTTGTTTGTTTTGTGACAGGGAAATAGACCATAGTTATGCAGAACAAATATATTACTGAAGTGTTCCCTACATATCTCCTTATCTCCATTCCAGCCAAAAGCTTTTGTAAGCGTGTGGGGGCAGCACTGACCTTTTAATTCTGTTTATATGATGACTAGAAAAAATAAATCCTCGGGCGAGGAGGACCTGAACTTGTAGGAGTTGCCTCAAGACATTTTAAGCAATTATAACCGGGGGCATTTTTGCAGGCAGCCAGCCCTGCTCCAGCGCTCTCGGCCGGCAGCAGGCACCTGCGGGGTTGTCACCGGTTTAAGGGAGACACAAGGACACAGGTGCTTGTCCCCGTAGGCCTCAGAGATGGACAGTGCTGAGGCCTCGCTCCTGTGAGCACTTACAGCTCAACATCTTCTCAGGTGCAGTTTTGCTTGTGCCAGCCCAGTGCTGAGGCGGGTGGTCGGGCCACGGCTCCTGGGTTGCTGAGTGGTGGCCGGATGCGGAGCAACCTTCCGGGTCGCACAGGGGAACGGAACCCGGAGAAGAAGTGCATGGGGTGGGCGTTCCACCACCGGCAGGGACACGGTGCGGTCACCCGGGGCTGAGCACAGCTCTGCAAAAGCTTTGAGGGGGTGTTCAAGTGATGTGGCTGTGGCATGACTGGTCCCAGTGCTTCCCTTGCTCTGGGATGGCCGCTCATCCAGCCCCACAAGGCACATTGCTTATTGAGTTCACGTTGAGATGGCTTTGCTCCCCAAAGTGGGTCCTGTGGGACTCTCTCCTCCAAGGGACAGCTGTGTTACAAAAACCACATCCACGAGGATGAGGATGCAGAGTTAGCGCACAGCAGCAAAAAGAGAGGGAAATGCAATGTTTCATCTGTGAGAAGAGGGATTGCAAGGCTGCCTATGGGTGGGCAGGAATGGGGGCCATGTTGATTCCCGTCCCTAGGAGTCAAACAGCAGCTTTCAGCACATACATCCTTTTTCTTCCTCTTTTTTAATTTTTATTTTTATTTTTATTTTTTTTTTTTTTCTCAGCCACTTGCTGAGCCTGACAATACGGAGGGGCACAACCAGTGCCAAAATCACAGCCACTCCCCAGGGCTTCCATCCTGCGTGGTGCTGGGCCCCTGCCCACTGCTGCCATCAGGGATTCGGGGCATTTCACAGCTTTCAGGCACAGGAACAAATTGTAAACTGTGGTGTTGCATCCATGTGTGAACACACACACACAGAGGCAGACAGAGAGAGCCGCCAGCAGCTGATGCTTCACACTAATCACTCTTATAAATGTCTCTAATTAGACCTATAAATACCTCTAACTTTCCTACGGGGAACAAAATGCCCAACAGGCTTAACGTAAACTCAGGGGGAAAAAAAGAGTTAAAAAGACAAGAAAAGGCTATTTTTAAACCTGGCAAGTCTTAGACCAGCACTCGAAAATCCAAGCAGTGCCGCAGAAATCCTAAATTGCAGGGCCCTGCACCCCACCGGAGCCCTTCAGGCTGCTGGGGGGGGGGCGCAGCGTGGGCAGATTGGGGGTGAGCGGCCGGGGGAGGGGCTGCAGCCCTCAGCCTTTGTAGCCGGAGGGCGAAACATTGGGATCCTGCAGAGAGGGAACACAGAAACCCTCAAGGCAGAGAGAAATAGGCCTAGACAAAAGCCCGTTACATGGTTGCAAATCACCCCACTGCTGTTATTTTATTTACCGCTGTCCGCAGGAGGATTGTTTTCTCTTGCAAAATTTTAAGCTTTTTTTTTTTTTTTTTTTTTTTTTTT
>WHYT01001254.1:14894-39855 GCA_009806455.1 Tetrax tetrax
AGAAAAAAAAAGAGAAAGTTAAGCTCTAATTTTAGCTCATTTTCTTTCAACTGATTTCTACAAGGACAAAATTTATTATTACTGCTGATTGTTTGAAATGTTCCCGCGATGCCAGCCATTTAAATTCAAATTTTAAAAATGCTTCAGGGTTGCATTGGAAGTGAATGAACTGCCCTGGCAGCTACTCTTAGTGTTACTGTTATGTCTTTGTGTTGCAGCACTACCTAGCAATAAACCAAATATTTATACGCACACACGGCAGTACGCTCTTGGCAAGGGCAGCTTTGGCATTTAAAAACCAAATAAGGTGGAGCACAGGAACCTGGTTCTGCCCGGCAGCTCTGCGTGATTTCTTCTCGTGGATGCCCTAAAGAATTCTCCTCACTGCCCGAAATTCTTCTCTTGGCAGTCCTTGGCGGTGTACCAATGTGTGAGTCAAAATGATCCTTGTGCAGAGGGATTTAGCCTAGGGTATAGCACGTTTTTATGAGCCGATTATTTGTGAGCGGATCGACAGCCTTACACCCTCGCACATACAATAATTATAAACTGGGAAATGTTGCTGTGTACTAGAAAAGTCTTCTTGTAGATGCTCGGGTCTTCTCAAGAATATTTCCTGTGTCACACTTGTCTGTACTGACCGTGTGTTTGGGAACTGAAATGTCGTGCTTTTCAGGGCCCCGTTTAAAGCTCTGTGTTTGAGTATAACGCGCGAGCACTGGAGTGGTTTAAAGCCTTTTAAACCGGCCCGGCCCCTCCTCTTGGTGACGGCAGCAGGCGTGTTAGCGTTTTGTTTTCACAGAAGCGGAATATTGGAGAAAACCAGTAACTGCTTGCGATCGGACAAACGAAAGCTTCTAGGTGGCAGGTTTTTGTTCCAGCTGTCCTAAATGTAACGCATTGTAGAACTGTTAAAAGAGGATGTTTTGTGGCAAGGATTTAAACCTACAGCCCATGCTTTTATAGAAAGCTTCACTTTTCACCTAATGCAGATGTTAAACCTTTTTCTGATGCTGAGGAATGATGACAATAATAATACACCCACCACCATAATGGTATTTGTGCAAACAAGCGCCGATTTATACGAGAATGCATTTTCCCTACATATCTGCGTATGTTTAAGGAAAAATCTAGTTGTTATGGTAGCTAGATAGATGAATATTGTGCAGTAGGGAATTGTGCTGTGGACGTTGTTGTTCTCTCACCGATATCACCTCAGGGGGAACTCAGAAAGAAGCAGATCTTTATTCTTGAGTGCAAGTCACACAAGAAGGTTTTTGTTTGTTTTTGTGCAAACACAGATTGCACCTTTGTCACTGGTGTCCCGTAAAGATTACGGTACAGCTACTACTGACTTAAGCAATGAAGGTGATTGATAGTACACGCAGATTTGACAGCTACTGATTGCCCAAAGCCCCCTTTGCTGTTTGCTCTGAGTGACAAGAGATGGGCCTCTTAAAGAGTTGATGTCTCTTGGTGAGAAATAAAAACTGATATCTTGGATGTTCCAGGAGGTAGACATACATGTCTTTACCAGGTAAGATAAACGTTTGCCCACGTAGAAGTGAATAACTCTTCAGACTCTTTCAGAAAGGCAGTTCTCTAAGCTTTGTTTGAACAAGACTACAAATACCTTTCCTATCACTGCTCTATTAATTGGCGGGCAGTGTTAATAAGTAAGTAATAACAGCTGAAGTTTATTAAATTATTTTATTCTGTCCTCTACAATCTGTCATTCCTCTTGGTTGGAGAGTCCTGCAGAGTCTGTAAGACAAAAACACTTGGGGGAGGGATGTAAGTGGTGGTGCCATACAGCAATTGGTAATAGACATTTTGAGTATATTGTGTTTATGGTAATTACTGGCTGGCTACTTGTTACTTGCAGGGTAATGAAATCAAGGGGAAAATTCATCTGAGGCAGGTACATTAACTTTATAGGGATAACGTATCTCAAAGAACTCCAGTTACTGTACCAATGCATGGCTGTTCTTCTAATTGTAGCAATTAATGGAGTTTTATTGATTAACAGTAGTTGACTGACTCATGGCCTTAACTGTGCACGTCTATCTTCGACGTGATGCACAGTTGAGATAAAATAACCACAACAGTAAATGATCGTATGCTGAATAACTGGTTTAATTTTTTTTTTAATCATGCTTTTAAAGAAGTAAATACCTAACATTGAGCTTATTTAGATGAATTAAGTGTTCTTTGTTGTGTCCTTTTTTTTTTAATGAATCAGCGTACTTGGAAAAAAACCTAAGGTTCGGAGCCAAGTCATTAACTAAATTCAGATGGTTTTATTTGTATGATGTTTAAAATGTACTGTCTGAACAAACTTGATAATGTAAACTGTACAAAAGCAAGTTGAGTCACACTTGATAATCAACTTTTCTGTGGTATTTCAAATCCAGTTTGAATATGCAGTCCTGGGCTCTCTTACTAAGCCATCAAAGACGCTTACAGAGAATCTTGTGGCACCTTCTATACAGAAAAATATTTAAAGATCTGTAAAGGAACTTGCTTCTGTTTTAATGGAAGAAAACACAAATTTAGCTTAATTTCCCTCCTAAAAATGCCTTTCCTCCAGTCTGCTTCCTTCAGATTATTGAAAAATCGGCTCATGATTATTTCTTCCCAAATTGTTGATTCTTCCTACTGTTCTGTAAAATGGCATCTTTTTTTCTTTCATAATTTTTTCTTCTCCACACTGTCCCTGACTGCTTAGTACCTTTTTTGCTAAATGAGACACGTCTGCTGATTTCCACACGGTGCCCCGTATCACGCTTATTATCAAGAAGTGTTTATTTATACTTAACTGCAGAGGTAGGATCGGGGTTTCGAAAGGCGATATAATGAAAACTAGTACGTCAGTAACCTTGCGAAGGAAGAACAGAACCACTGAGCCCTGCTGATTTACTGTGGGTTTCCGACAAAAGTCGGAACGTTAATGCTCTCCCGCAAAAACGAATCACCGGGCAAGGCCCGGAGCTGGGCTGTGCAGGTGGCGGTGCGGAGGGCGGTGGTGACTCTGCAGCCGGCTCGCTGTTAAGACAGCATGGGGAAGATCATTTTGGAACCTCGGGGTAGCGCGCGGTGGCTGGTGTGCAAGCACGAGGTCTCCGAAGGCAGAACGAGCAGACCTGCAAGTCTCAGCTGTTCTGGAGAAGTGTGTTCTGATTTCCAGTTGGCCTCTTTACTGTAGAGAGAAACGTGGAATAAAGTACCCTGGTGCTGTTGCTTTTAGAAACACTGGTTTTTAAATGTGCACACATCATTAGTCAGGAGTATGATTTTTTGATAATCTTTTGACTCAAGAATTTCAAAGAGAAACAGTGGAGAGCAGAAAGAACATCTGCAACTTCTGTGTTCACTCTTTATTATGTACCTCTTCCTGTTCTTTCTGAGGTTTCATTTTCATTTAATTCTATTTTTCCTCCTATTTTAAAAAGAAACCTCTAGGATGTATTTAATTTATTCCCAGTTTGCTGTAATTAAGTTGCAGACAAACGTACGGTTACCACGCGAAAAAGCGTTATTGAAAGGAGATGCTTTGTGAGAGGCGCAGCAGCGAGGGTGCGTGGGGCTGAGTGATGCTGGTTTGGCTCTTCGGGAGACAAACAGCCCAGAGCCAAGCACAGAAATCCAAACTGGTACATTCATAGCGGTGTGGCACAGAGTGGCAAATTGAATCGTGTGCTGTACAATCGCGTTTGAATCAAGCGTGAAAAGAAATGTTATGGGAATGTCAAGGAAGGAAAATAAAGGGCAGTGGAAATAGACTAGGGGCCAGAAAAGGGAAGCTGTAAATCCATGGGAGGATAAAAAGGGAAAAAGAACAAAGCAAAGAAACTTCACCGGCAGTTTCCCATTGCTAGGTGGGTGTGGGGTTGGCGATGAGTAAGCCTTCCTCCCAGCTGGTTTCAGGTACTAGTGTAGGCTCCACCTGAAGAGGTAGTTGCAAGATGGAATCTTAGCGAAGTGACCTGTAACTCCTGAGTTACACATCTGCTCTGCTCCACACCACGCGTCTGGCACCAGGTGGGTGCCGAGCAGTTTTCATTCCAGACTGTGGGTACGCTACTGGAGGAAAACAGACGGGTTCTTTCTCCTGTGAGGCCAGGCTGGGAGAGCTGGGGCTGCTCAGCCTGGAGAAGAGGAGGCTCCGGGGAGAGCTGAGAGCGGCTCCCAGTGCCCAAAGGGGGCTGCAGGGAAGGTGGGGAGAGACTCTTCAGCAGGGCCTGGGGTGATGCGATGAGGAGTAATGCTTTTAAAATGGAGGGGGGCAGATTCAGACTGGATAGAAGCAATTTTTTTTTTCCACTGAGGGTGGTGGCACACTGGCCCAGGTTGCCCAGAGAGGTGGTGGATGCCCCATCCCTGGAAACATTCCAGGCCAAGGTTGGCCGGGGCTCTGAGCAACCTGATCTGGTTGGAGATGTCCCTGCTCCCTTGCTCCTTGGGTGGGCTTTAAAGGTCCCTTCCCACCCAAACCAGTCTATGATTTGATAGATCTCTGCATGAGAAGAGGCACAAATGGAGGAATTAATGTAAAATTATAGTAGAGTGCAGAATGTAGAGGTGATCGAGTGCGTTCTGCGCAGTGCTAGCCACCGTTCGGGAAGCACAGGAATACTTTGTGTTACATTAGGTGTTTCTAACGGTCCATGTGTTTTAGTATAGAGGGAAGTTAGAATGAGCGATTTTTTTCCTGAACCTAGATATTCAAATTATTTATAGAACACTACCTCAGCAATTAGGTATTGTATTTCTTACGTTAGTTGCACAGTATTGTGGCACTTAAGGCCATGGTTTAGTGGTGGACTTGGCAGTGTTAGGTTAATGGTTGCACTCAATGGTCTTAAAGGTCTTTTCCAACCTAAACGATGCTGTGGTTCTACGAAGATCTATCACAAACTCGTGTAATGGATAGAGACAGATCAAGCAACGAGTGGGGCACTGATTCCCAAAGTATGCTGTTACGAGATACTGCCGTCCCTGGGATGCTGATAAACTTCCTGGCTCTAGAAACTAAAATTTTCCTTGGTCTTTTAACCCTCCTACAGTTCACCTTGTCCCATCAGTGCAGCCTGTCCAGATCTCTGTGCATATTCTGGAAGTTCCAGACTTTCCCTGTTGATTTTCTATTCAAAAGAAGTCTCAAAAAATGCAAGTTTGAGACAAAACCTTTTTGAAATGATCTTAAACATCTTCACCTGCCTACATTACAGGTTTTTCTTTCATCCTTGTGTTGATTTTGATTTTGAGTGTACATCAATTTATACAGTGCTGCTCCTGCCCAGTCAAGCAGTGGAGAGAAAGGAACGAAGGAAAAAATAGGATGCACTTGTTTTTAGACACAATATTACTCATTTCCATTGGTTTGGCAGACTGTTTTGGTTTTTCTGTTGAAGTCTGAGAGGTCCATTTTGGTACCAGAAACGTTAAATTTCTTGGAGAAATTTTTCATTCACTTAAGGCTTGCCACTGTCCTTTAAAAAATATGGGAAAGTATAAATCCTTGTTACATTTTCATGGTGGCAACAGCTGTCTTACGGGATAAAATATTTCAATTAATTGAAATGCATTTAAAATTTATAATTTGATATCCAAAGGTGAAACTCATCCAGGCAACTTAAATTACATTTCTAGAAAGAGAATGGATTGAAAGTGTATATGTGATGTTCAGTTTATGACAAATGAACATCGTTTGTGGCTTGAGGGTAGGAGTTCTTGGGGAAGTTGACACCAAATATTTTAGCAATGTGCGTAAGGCCAGATGAAGTGTAAGACCAGATCTCATAAATGGAACTGGAGCTACTGGGGGTGGCAGAAGGCTTAGTAAAAGTAGAAATACAAACTAATTCACAAAAATGTAATTGCTGCACTTAATAGCATTTTGTAGCCTGGTGATTGCTCTTTTTAAGTATCTGTAGGACTTGATCCTGGAAATAGTACAATTATTGCTTTTGTTGTCATCTGAGTTAGTGAGACTACTGCAGCGGAAAAATCAGACTGCTGCGAAACGCAGCGCGAGGCTGTTGGGGACAGACCCTCGGCGGGGCTCTGCGCCGGGATGCCTCCCGCGCGGTGGCTCCGGGAGGGCTGACCGCCTGTCTGCAGCGGGTAGGAGGCTGGCTTCCAGCCTCTGGAAGCTAACCCTGTTGGTTTTGGTGTTCTGCAGTATCGAGAATTTCAATAATTTTTGCCAATAATTTGCAAATGAATTCCTGAAATTAGGTTAATGTTATTTAAGAGCTTGATGTTACTGCTGCGCCTACGGCGTCGGTGGATGGTGCTGTGGCCTTAGCTAAACACGCACGTAACTCGCCCCGAACCGGCGCCTGAACGAGCGTCTCTGGAAAACTTACAAGTACCTTACGCCCGTGGAGGGACTCGCAGCAGCATGACTTGCTGAGCACTCCGTCCCTACGGTCCTCCGTACGGAACGGCAAGTTCCCAAGTAGAAGTAAGCGTGCGCTGCTGTCCCCTCTCAGAGCAGAGCAGCTGATCGTCTTCGTGAGTGGGTCAGAAGCAAATTTGTCTGCTTTTAGTATAGCTTCTGCTTTGCCACATTTGCTTTGCCTTCTTAGTTGTGGTTCTTAAGCTGAACAACTTAAAATGTTTTCCTTAGAAGAGCTTTAGTACGCAGAAAACTGCGATGTAATTTTTAACAGCTGAAGAATAATGGATTTTTTTTACAAATAGACACTGCCAGTGCATTCACTTTGATATCTGTGTGTGTGTGTGTGTGTGTGTGTGTGTGTAAAATTTGTCATGGGAGGAAGGGAAGGCTGCGTATTCCATCGGGATGGGCTGGCCATCCCTTTGAGATTTCAGACTATTTCTGTTTGAGAGAAACGTTCCCATAAGATTCTCTGCTTGGACTGCTGAAGGAGCTGGAAAAACAATTTCTGTCCCAGAGTAATAATAATAGCACGGGCTTTTGGTTCTGATCATACAGACATTTAAGTCATCTGAGGAAAGATACTTCTTGATTAAAGTCAGGTTTAGCTTAATGCAGTTGCAGCTAATCTTTCCCATCTGGTGTCCCGCTACTGGATGTGGCATCTTCCAGTTTCCTGGTGTCCAGTTTAGGAGATCCCGTCAGAGTCACTGACGTTCCCGAGGAACCTCTCAGTGGATCAGGTCATTTTGGTACCCTGCTTATTGCTTGCCTTGGCTTTTCCCCGGGGAAAACTTTAAGAAGTTGCACGGCAGAGAATATGAGGTGGATTGCTAAGATAGGATCTTTCCTGCAAAGAAGCTGGATTTTCTCCCAAGTCCTGTGGATTTCACACAAGATCAGCTTCTCACAGCATTCAGATGGATTGCCAAAACCTTGGCATTTATTTCAGGCACAGATGAACCACGTCCTGTGCACAGAACTCCCCAGCGCACTCTCCCAGCTACAACGAGGCTTTTGGACAACAGAAAATTAAACACTTGGAGCTTTCCTTGGGATACCTCTGGTTTCTGTACAACATGCAATACCACCAGCTAGCTGGGGGTAAGTGCTACGGCAGCTACGCAGGAACGCCACACACGTCCTGGGTGTGTTTTACAGAGCTTTGAGAACTGGAACTCGTCTGCTGCCTCTGATCCATTTTCTCTTGCAGTTCCCAAAGGCCTCAGTATGGGGGGGTGAAGATAAAGCACGACTCGGTGTTTAGCTATGGTAGACTTGGGATCTCTCGTAAATGAGTTGAGTTCACCAGGTACGAGCTGATGCCAAATTTCTGGTATTTGCAACCTGGAGCTAAAGAGATCGCTAGATTCCCGGGGACCAACGACACCAGATGAATGAAGGTGTGTAATGACTACCAAAGACATGGGTTATCAGGAAGGAAAGCCTGAAAAATTTGTTTTATTTTGTCATCAGAGGTAACGATGACTTCCACAGGGAGTAGAGCTGAAAAAAGATGACTGTTCTGCTCGACGCGTGTCCCCGGCTCAGCCACGTTTCCACGCTGTAACTCCCGTGCAGGCTACTGACGGGAGTCTCTGTTCCCAGGACAGAGCGTGGCCTTTATCCCCACGGTAAATACAGTACTACGTACTTCGTAGCGATTAAAACTGGTAACGGCCCTGTGTTTTATGTCATTTGGCATTCTGCACAAACCCCCTTCACTTGGTCATAAATTCCTAAACCAGAGCAAGGTCACATCTGGGAGCAATTCCAGTCTGCCAGAGGAGGCGTAAGCCTGTAAAACCCAACTCATTTTCTCCAGCGCGTTCCGAAGACGAGCTCTGCCGCTCCTTTTCTGCGCGACATCCCACTTGCCCTGTGCGCTCTATAGAATGGCTTAGGCTGACAGATTTTTCACACTTTATGACCTGCAATTTTTGGAACACAGCTTTGTATCCAGTCCCTGAGACAGTACAAGTGAGTAGCAGCGGGGACGCCTTCACGGCGACAGGCTCCGCTGGAGTCTGTTCTCGTCTGCAGCAGCACCTCCTGCACAACGCAGCGGTTGCGCTCGTCCTCGCGGTTTGGCTGCGCGTGGATCGCCTCACGCGCTCAGCAACCTGTCATCTGACACGCTGCGTAACTTCTAAAGGATCCAGATGAGGCTACTATTCTGCTTTTCTTTTATGTGCTTTTAAAATAGTTATAGCAAAAGTTACGTGGCTTCGGTCATTCAGCCACTGGAGATGGTGAAATGCCAGCTGCACTAACAAAGGAATGGAGCAACGCTCGCCCATTGCACGCTGCAGTAACTGAAACGGCTCTAATTCCCAGGAACACAGCAGCTGAACAGGAGTCAGGAGGGTTTTTTATCATTTTCCATTGTCCCATTAGATTTTGGTAAGAGCGGTTATGTTGGTATCTCACTGCCTTTCTGCCTTCCAAGCGCTGTATGGAACTCGGTGGTCCACTTTCTCGAAATGAACACCAAACCTGAGTGCAGTGGTAAGGGGTGGGTTTTTGTTGGTGACACGGTGATGTATTACAATGTTTTAGTAAATCAAATTAACAGAATTTATTTAAAAAATATTATTTCAGCTTTTTCTAGGTCTTGCATAAGACCTTCTAAGGCCTGTTTGCACAATACTGGTTTTCTTTTCTCTGAGATGACCAAATTGAAGTATCTCTTGGTATCACATGAATGATATCCCAAAAAACTGAACCCATCCAAATGTAAAACACTCATCGGAATCTTAAACAATGAGTATTGTTACTCTTAACCATTACAAATGCAAGCTGAAAGTGGCAGCATATTAAAATCCACTGCAGCTGGAAAGCACTGCCTAGAAACCCTTGTCTCTGATTTTTCTGACCTAATTTGTACCTTTTTGAACCTGTTTATTCACAGGCCAAATATTCTGACATTGTGACCCTTCCAGAAGGCCTGCTGGGAGATTATATGATTCTAAGGAACCCCAAACTTTCTGGGTAAGCCAATAAATAAGTTTATTGATTTATGCAGATAAATGATTGTGAAATGCATAGTGACGATCTCTACATAATTGGTCTGCTTGAACATGAAATCACTATTTCCTTTCTAACGCCTCTACACGCAGAGATTAGATGGTGGTGTGTTAGATTTTAGACCTATAACAACACATAACAAACACTGGGACCCACTAACAAAAAAAATATATGACCAGGCTGCGCGCCTGTGACCTTCTTACTTAAGTCAAGTCAATCATGTTGCTGCCATGTAGTACCCCGCTTTTAAAAAGCTAGGTGGAAAAATATAAAAGGCTCTAGCAGGCTTTTAATTTGCATTTTAAGAAAAACAACAATAAAAATCTATTGCTATCTTGTTTTTGCAAGTTTATGCTCCAGTGAAGAGTCTAAATGCAAAGTTCCCTGTCCCGCCTGTCAGGCTCAGCTGGATTTGCTCCGTTTTGGTTTTCTTTCTGCGTTACACGGCCAGAGCAGCGGGCAGACAGCCGCGGAGGCCAACACCCCTCTTGCTGTGACAGGCGGGCCACTGGCAGCCATCCTCTCTGAGACAAGGCCCTGTTTTCCACCCTGGGCCTAAACGAAGGAGCGGAGCCTGTCTCACAGACAAAGGCGCGTGGCGGCCGCTCAGTGGCGGCTCGTACTTCTCCTGTGGTAGCAGCTGCAGCGGCCACAAACCACGGAAGCAAAGCGCAGTTCTTTGAAACGTCATCTTGTCATTAAAGAGTGGGAAGAAAATTTGCAGTTACCATGTTACTGAAAGCAACTGTATGTAGCTATATTTTTCTACTGTTTTAGAAGGAAATCAGTTAGATGAAGGAAGAGATCACTGCACTGCCGGTTATTATTATTATTCTACCACATATGCTGGAGTTGTTTGGCCTCCCTGCTTGACATGTTCTGGCAGGTTTGAATTCTTAAATTAAAAAAAACCAAAACCTTAAAGTTGCATGTAAGACAACATAATTATCACTGTCAGGAATTCTGTAAGGGCCAAGAACAGTAATACTTTGTGAAGGGATCAGATCATCCCTTCTCCGTTACGTTGGTATAACTTGCGTTAGTTTATATGGAGACAAGAGGAAATAAAGCACAGCTCCCTGCATTGTATTTGTTCCTGGAACTACCAAACAAACCCTACAGATAATGCTGTCGCGGTTTAGCCAACTGCCATTTCTAAATGCTTTAACGCTGGGCTGCTGAAAGGTTGTTACACCATGGCTGGTAGAAAATAAGCTGCTTTATTTTACTATTTCACTTCACGTTGACGGGTGCCCACTTGCATTACACATTCCCTCTCACCCCCAATCACAGAATAGCATCGCAGAACCCATCAGAAGGCTTGCAAAAGATCTCTAAGTCCACCCATCAAAGATTTTAAAATAATATCAGTGGGTTAGTAGAAAACACAGTTGCTTATTAATTTGTTTGCAAAAAAAATGCCAGAACAAGCAGCGCACAAATTCTCTGAAGGCTTTTAACAGTGAAGTGGCAAGAGGCTGACAAATCCAACCGGTCACCACCACTGAGAACGGGAGCTTCCCCCCGGCAATGACAGGACCGTGCAGATCAGCGTTGCATTAGGAAAGCCTTAAATTCAATAAGGAATGCTCCTAAAAGCAGGGATGGGAGGGAATGCAAATACAGGAAAGCAGAGGGGATGTTACAAAGCAGCAAAACTCACGAGTGCAAGTTCTGGAGTGATCTCTGTTATTAAACTAGAGAAACTCTGCCCCTGCAGAAGCAAACTGCCAGCTTGTCCCACTGCAACACCTGGAAATAGTAATTAGCCTTGCAAAGCCCTCAAAAGCGCTCATGAAGGAATCAGTTATGATTTTTTAAATTTTTTTTTTTTAATTAAAAGCAAACAAATGCAGGAATCTAGGCCTTGGAAAGATTTATCCCTGTGCATTATCTTAAAAAGGCCGTGAATAATATGGGGGTGGACCTTCTTCTAAATCCAGAACATCGCTATTCATGCAAATACTTCTGAAATAATTCTCCTTTGTTTTCATCCTGTACCTAAGCACAATACCTGACCACAGGTAAGGGGTGGGCAGGAAGGAAATTCTCTCTCTCCTTTTCTTTCTTACCTTACTTTTTATGACCGCTCCACGGAAACTAATCATTCCTAAGAGACAAAGACAAGAAGTAGGGGAAAAAAATCCTTGAGATTGAAAACTGGACTGTACCTGGACGTGAAGTAATAACCTTTCCTTCCTTGTCAGGGCATCACCAGGTTGCCTTGGTTCTAAACAGAAATATTTCCAATCCTCCAGGAGAGATTGGGGAGTTGCATTGCCTGATAGCAATTTTGCTTCACAGCAGAATGAGTGTGAACCTCCTGAACGCTGCACGTTCGGAAGAAACCTTGAAGACAGTTGCCTGGTTAATACTTATCTAAGTTTTCTGTGCACGATTCAGGTGTGAATTAATGATCGTTTGGAAGATACACGTAGATGAAGAAGGGAGAACTACGCCTGTTCTGGACCTTCTGACCAAAGTACCGGAGCAAGGTAGCATCACTCACTTCAGAGACTGTTTCCGAGCTGTCACTGTCCCCTTGTCTGGCCAACATCTCCTTACAGAGAATGGAACTCCATCTTGCAGAGAGTCCAGCCAAACAATTCCCATTTTGCACGCAGCTAAGCTGCAGCGCCTGTATTATTTCAGAGGGCTCACAAAACAAGTGTGTCTGCTCTTCTCGGGAGCAGGTAGCCTGGTTTATCCAAAAACGCAGTTGCTGGCAGCTACTTTCAGTAACAGTGCAAGTGTTTGACAGTAATGGTCACTGCTGTATTTTTCTTGCAGTCCTGGAGCAGAAGATAGCAACTGTTGAAAACGCACCCGCCCGCTTCCGCAGCATGCTGCATCTGTTTGGGATTGAGGCAGCGATCGAGAACCTGATCAAAGTGGTTGGCTTGGAAAAATGAATACCAGCATTACTCACAACAGGTAGCAATTTCCAAAGTAGTTTTAATTAAGATATTGTGTTACACAGTTTATAATTTTATTGAATATAAACATTAAGTTATTTTCCATTTAGAAACCATACTCATAAAACATGCTATCTGTACAATTATGGCACGTTATATATAAATTGTCA
This sequence comes from Tetrax tetrax, assembly GCA_009806455.1. NCBI lineage: Eukaryota > Metazoa > Chordata > Aves > Otidiformes > Otididae > Tetrax > Tetrax tetrax. The sequence continues at coordinate 27,413 of WHYT01001254.1, forward strand.
TGACATGAAAATAAATACAGCCATTTAAATACAAAAATGCCAAATAAAATAGTTACATGTACAGAGTGATTTCATTATAAATTTATCTTTCTGAATCATTAATGTACCAGAGTGGTTTATCTTCGTAACATTTTCTAGACACCTGGAAAGTGTTAAAAGATCATGCATCATCGAAATCAAGTCCATAAAAACCCATTTCATTTCACAGCTCTGTAAAAGTACAGTGATTTTAAAATGACAAGAGAACAGTAAGAGACTCCTCGAACAGAGTTAAATCGCTTTCTCATTAGAGTGGAAGTAGACAATCTGAAGATTTCAAAGACATACTATGCTAAAAGAAAAAAAGGGGGGGTAACTGTATGAAGTAAGTCATATGTATTTTTTCCACAATGTAAGCGTTGAGTAGAGACAGCATTAAACCAAACAAGAAAGGACCATTACGCTTCTGTAAAGAGAGATGGACGCGTTAGCCACTGCTCGCTGCAGCGCTTCCGTTCCATTTCCTCCTTCCAGGGGGAAACTCTAGGAGGTACCACGTGACACAAGCACCACATACATTCATCCCTGAAGAAACAAAGCAGATTAGACAGATGTCTTGCAATCGTCCCTCACTGCCGTCAGGTGTGCATTTGTGAACCCCCAGCATTTTTCGGTCCCGCTCTGCACTAGCTATCACAACCAAACCTACACCGCTGGAGTCCCATCCTTTGCAGGCAGGGAGCCACAGCTGCTGTTCCTGGAATCAAGGGGCCAAACCCAACGGCGGGCTCTCCAGTAACATTAAAGAAACTTCCTTTTCAAGTCCACAGCTGCTCTAACCGCACAAGCAGTACACCTGCCTGCTCCATGTGTAAGTTACGATAAAATATTTTATAGCAACGGTGAAACAGGTGGAGAAATCAAGAACTAAAGCAAGAGTATGTTTATCATACCATCATTTTAATAATCCACTGTTTCATCACTGAAATAATTACTGTTCTGGTAGGTCAGGAAAAACTGACAGATGAGATTGGTTTCTATCAGAATCTACAGCTGAGCAATGCCAGAGACTAAGTTAAGTTTTGATGAACAGTAACTCGAGAATAAAATATCTTCTTAGATATAAAGCAGGCTAACTTCAAGTTTGGAATCCAGCAGACAGGCAAAATTCATTGCTACTTTATCCACTGACATGTTACTGCTTTAGCTAGTTTTGTGCAACCTTCAGTTTATTACATCTTTAGCTCCTTCTTGCATGAAACAGTGTTTGATCAGCACATACACTTCTATTTGCACAAGAAATGTCTGTAAAGTTACAGCATAAAAACCTGAAAGCTCTCCAGCTGTGGATAGTCCGTCCTTCCTTCCTCCTCCCCTTGCCTAACAGTGGGATTTCCAGATTTTAAAAATAGCTCCCTTGCACCCCAGTTTTCTTTGGAAAGAAGGGGTTTTTACCACTGCCAACTACCAGCTTATTGCACTGTTGTAGTATCACATTTCAGCGAGAGCAGCCCTTGCAGGAGGGTGCACCGTTACCTGGATGTGGAACACAAGCCATCGTTAACGCGGATCGCTATCACAAAGCGCTATTGCTGCGCGCGGGGTGTTACTCTCCATTTCAGAGTTCTTGAGTTGTGCCAGTACACAGGGGGTTTTCTGGCTTCCCTTTTTGAATTTCAGGTAAAATGGAACAATTCAAACATTACACTGAGATCCCAATATATTTTTTTTTGGTGAATGTTTACCGATGTTATTTTGCAAAAACGTTACCAGTAAGCACACGCTGCATCCAGGTAACAGCGGTTTACTGTAGCTTGAGCAGCATCTCTGCACATTTCAGGGGGCGTAACCCCCAAGCGTATGGGAAAAGCATCTGCAGATTTTTTCACACTACCCTCAGTTTTGAATATATCCTCACAGTCTCCAACTCAGGATGGCTTGTACTGCAACATCTCACCAGACTTCACCTGCACATACAATATTTGCAAAGTACAGCCATCGCTGAATTGCTGAAGTAGTAGCTCCAGTACTGAAGTAGCTTAGCTCCAGTACTCGTCATGAGAAAGTGACCCCCTGCAGCCTCGAGAAAGAAAATCAGATCCTGCCACCTTTTTGCTGTGTCACCTAAAAAGAACGAGCCTGAAAGCAGCTGCTTGTGTGTGGGATATTGGTGAAATAATGCCAGCATTTCACACAATCTGAAAGACCTGAAATATATGTAAAACTCATCATATATTATTCTTATAGTTCAACTGAAATTAGGTAAGAGCGAGCTGTGGTTTCTCCTTCAATAGCAGCATACAGTGTACAGAAAATAAAAGACCGGTATGTCAGACAAGTTCAGCCCAGATATCACGTAACGCTCAGCTTACCTTCAACCCTTCACACTTAGTTGCAGAAGCTTTAGGTAGATACAAGGTGATCACAAAACCTCTGGAGGCATTCTGGTGTTCTTAATCTCATGCATTAGTACTTAAAAAGTGTTGTGCAGTTAACAGGGTAGTTCCACAGCTCAGTAACACTTGAGTAGCCACTTCAGTTGCATTTTCAGTGGACTTAATGCTAAAGTTTTGTATTAGGTTTTGTCAGAGCATTCCCTCCTCCTGCTAGGTTTGAGTGAGACTCAGAGCACAAGCTTCAAGGCAATTCTCTTATTAGGAATTAGGCTTTCTATGTTAGTGCAATTCTTCAGGGAACCTTTAATTCTGTGCTCTTTTAGTGCTAAAGAAATAGACTTTTAGTATTAATTTGATCTGTCCTCTAGTTCCAAGGTATGGCACATTATCTGCTCTGTCATAGTAAATACATTCATTAAGGTTATATAGCAAATAGTGTTTGAGTGCTATCCCATGTCTTTCAAAAGGCATACCAATTAGAAGTCATTTCTTAAAGCAGAAACATTCACAGCTGAAAAATGCACTGAACACAATTAAAAAAAAAAATCACCATAATTGTATTTCATTAATCTTTCACTTTATAATGTGTTCCAATTAAAATAACCTTAAGGAAACGGTTACACTTTATGGAGAACTAATGTGCAGTCTTCGTTCTCCTTGAAGAGATTGGACATAACTGGGTCATCTTTGGCCTGTACGTTCTTCAGATAATAGTTTACTATCTTGCCATCAAGTTTGTACTGATGAGGAATGCTTTCATATGGTTTTAGATCGAGGTCCAGGACAGAAACAGAAAAGGTGAATCGTGATTTGGATGTTAGTACCACAGGTCGCTGCTCAGAGCTGGAAAACAGAACCACATTGCACACCTGAGTCACTGCAGCTAACATTTCTCATGTCTGTAGCCCGAGTCCCCTTGCAAAGTGACCCCCATGGTTATGTTAGAACTTTCACCAGAGCCTAAGGAAATAAACTTCAGCTACTGTAGCCTTTAGGAAACTACAGCTCCCCAACCCTTTTTATCAACTTAAAACTCTTCAGAAACAGACCTCTGTCCTAAACGTCTTAAATCAGAACTCTCCCTCACCAGCAGGCTCACAGGCATGTATTTTGACACCTTCCCACCCCCACCCCCCATTTTTAAAGTTACTTGAATTGACGGAACTGTGCAAATGCACCGTCAATTTCTAAACGAGCAGCAGTCCCTCACGAGCGGGAATCTCTTACCATTCATCTTGCAGGCAGGGTGAAAGGGCAATCATGATGGAGCAGTCTTTAGCAGTCATCGCTATTCTGTACTGCTGCACCTATGCAACATAAAAACAACAGAAGTTTCTCTTACATTTGTATTTGCCTTTAGTAAAGCACGCTGCTGTTTATAAAAGGCACCACCATACTCAGTATATTAGCGTGTTGGTATTGTAAGAGCTGGAAATTATCTCTGTAACAGATGCTTAGCAGGAGCGAGTGGTTTTATGGCATCCTGCGTAAGAATCACGTTTATTATTTCCTACAGATACTTTTCTTGAAGGCCAAAGTAGCATCTGTTCATCCAAATACTTCCTCCATCTAGAAAGCAAATAACTAGCTGTACCTCTCTCTCAAGAACTCATTCTAAACACGGTTGGTTTTTACTGCTTCTGCTACCAAGATCCACCCTGGCCCAATGAAGAACTTTAACCGTGCAAACCTCAGACAAGCCGGCGGTGACGCTACCACCCCGTCCATCCATTTCTGTTAGACACGTGTTCATTAAAACTGACAGACCGAACAAGCTTCAACAACGCGCGCAGAAGTACCTTTGTTATCGCAAATGCTACTGTCCCGTCATCTTCGGTTGAAAGATCTAGCAGCTTCTCATAGAATGCTTCATTGTAAGGTCCGTCTATCTGTAATGTACTTCTAAATAAATTTTAAAAGAAGATTTACAGCCAGCCAAGATGATTTACTGATTTTCAGTGAGATCTTTCTTCAGCAGCCCAGATACTCAGAAAAACCACTAACACAAATAAACCCGGCAGTAGGTTAACACTCAGATCCAACACCACGGCCAGTCCCTGGTATTCTCACATCACAGTTTAGAGTTGGGTTGGGTTTGGTGTTTTTCTTTTTAAGGATGAATAATTCTTAATCCACTTCACCTATGTATCACTACAAGCACAGGTGTTTTTTTGCAAAAATGGGTACGTTTCAAAATTTGTAACAGTTTGCAGGAGCCCCCAGAAGCCTTGCTGAAGACACTCGGGGTGCACACTTCTCTGGCAAGGCCCTGCTTCATACCGTGAGCTAACAAGGCGGGGTTACTTGGCCTCCTCCCTTCCCACAGCAAATACCCAAACTCCTGCTGAAAAGCTAAAGCCATAAAAGCAGGATTTGCAGTATACAAAGACCCCACAGATGAAAGAACACATTTTCCCTTTGTTTAACGAATAAATACACAAGTAAGCCACACGAGCAAACTTCGGGCCAGTCGCTTTGCTGTAAGAGAACCCTTTGGCCCCACCGAGAATCCCGCGGAGCCGCGGCAGCACACGCAGCAACGCCTCGCGAGCGGAGCCAGAGTGCCCTCGCGTGAGCAACAGCAGAGTTACAGACAAGCGACTGTCTGAGAACGCAACCGCCATCCAAGCCAAGGGGTTTTTAATAGCCGTTATTATTCCAACTAATAAGCTTTGAGACAAATGTAGCGGCTTCCAAGGCCCAGTAATTCTTCACCAGGCAAGAAAAATCTGACAGATAAAGATTCTTGTGCCCCAAGTATGGTGTGAGCACCTGCGATGTGGGTTACAACCTGGCACGTGGAGCTCCTCTCCTCACAGAAAAGGGCGGGCTGGACTGCAGCAGGCACCAGGCCGCTACCCGCTCACACCTCCTGTAAGATCTTGCAGGCACAGGCTGGAGGGCTGCCACGCGTCAAACCATCATTTTACTGTGTCTTTCCTCAAATACACAACAACCTCCACTACTAAGGAATGGGGTATTTTCTCTCTTATGCTGTCATGAACCATACTCGTTACTTAGAAATTCAAGTTAAAGTGACTGACATGAAAACTTTTAACAATGAAACCCCTCTTTTATGTTATCTGGCATTTCAAGTTAAAAATTCAAAATATGCAATACCACGAAGGAAAGTTGTATACAACATGACAAGAGAGAACAAAATGGTTGTGTGTGCATACCTACGTAATCAGAACTGAAAGGACAAGCCACCAAACCTTACCTCTCTTCAGGAAACTCCTCTAAGTACTGTTCAACTCTGCTGTACAAAGGATAGAGTCCTTCAATGTCCAGCATGTCGAGCATCTGAGCCTGAAGGGTTTTATAAAGCAGACAACCCCTCGGTAAGCCAGAGCTTTCCAATTTATGTTTACCTAGAAGAAAATGTATTTTCAAATAAGGCAAATATGAGCGTTGTCTTTGCTTCATCTTGCCAGTACATGTGCTTGTTCACAAAGCAAATCAAAGTAGGCTTTAGATCAACCACAGGGGAAAAAAGCCAATCAAACAAAAACAAACCAAAAAAACTCCACAAACCAAAACCCCTCAGTTTCCAAATAGTGATGTGCCAGGTGCATGTACTTCGCTACACGTTTCAACAGCACATATTTGACTGTAGAATAAAATATCTGATATACAACTCTACAAATTGCTAAAAAAACAACCCAAAAAATCCAAAACCAAAAAACCCAAACTCCACAACCCCACACACCTCCACTTGCAGACTTGTTTGGGTCTGCAAGAGAAGTTTTCCACGTGAGTTTGAGGGCACCACAAATGCACTTTCAGCAGCATGAACTGTTGCCAGAAAGGAATTCAGCGTTTGAGATACTGAGGCTTTTTATCATCGTATAAACAGATTTTTATGTGCTCTTATTTCTGTGAGACAGCTCGCTCTCTTGAAAAAGATCTTCCTCAAAAGCAGAGTAAAAACCATGCTGTTTGTATAATTAGGATAACAAGCAGCATCTTGAATAATTAAGAGCTTTAAAAAAAAAAAACCAAACTTATGCACCAAGGAATTAATATGATTTACAGTTTTCCAGCTCCCACTTCCCACTTCTTTTCCCTCTAGCGTTCATACCTGTCTCTACCAGGAGTGGAGTAGTAGAAGAAAAGAAAGTGAGCGACACCCTAGCTGGCAAGAGCTGACAGGAGAGCAGGGAAAGGCAAGAAACAGGTGCTGTGTAACAAACCAGCCAAAGCAGCCACACTCCATCACATACAACATAAAAACTCCTAACTCATTTGAAATACCTGTGATAGTTATCAGCTCAAATGGCTATTTTCCTTTCCATTTTTTCTTCTACTACCTTCTGAATTTATTTTTATCCCTGTCAGTAGGTGCAGTGCTAGATGTGCTCACTAAAGGTCATATTAAAAACAATTACCAGTTATGTAGCTCAGAATTCATATTTTAAAAGTGTCACCAGAACTCCACTGTTCCCGTTCTTGCACTGGTATTAAACAGCAAATGAGAAGCAAAGATCCAAATCGTTACGTGATAACAGTAAATTACTGACAGTGCTCAAGAAAGTATTTCTTACCATTTCTTACTAGCTCCTTATTGAAAGCACTTGCTTCACAGTAGCTTCTTCCTTGTGAAATGGGAACTGTCTTCATAGCACCTGCCCTGCAGGCATCAGTGCTACTTAGTAGCGCCATCGTTATAACATGGATTAGTTCTTTAACAATTGTCCTTGTACAGTGGGATCCACTGACCAATCCATTGGAAGGGAAAAAGAAAGGTTTTAAGTGACGAGCAAGTTCATTCCAGTCAGACACACAGTCCTGGTCATCTTTACAGCCATAAATTAGTTCCCCATTCTGCAAATGAGAAGGAGAAAAAAGGAAAAAAAAAAAAAAAAAAAAAAAAAAAAAAAAAAAAAAGACACAAACACTTCATGAAATCCAGTTATTCATACTTAGTTAATCAAAGCATCAGATTTTAAGGCACGTAGCACAGATAAGTACGAGTGTAACAGTCTGCATACACACACACACATTCCTAATCCCTTACAAATTTGCCCTCAAGTTCAATCAGATACCACAAGTGACAAGCTTTGAGTGAGGAGCAAGAAGTGCTACTTCTCAACTTAATACACTAAATAATCACAACAATAACAGGGAACTGATACTTAGCTCATTTTCCTATCGCTTCTTTCTGAATAACGTCAGTAGTAAAAAAGCACCACATCAAACAACCTGCTTTTAAAAGACAAATTGGAAAACGGAAGGCCATAGAAAGGGAAAGAAAAGGTGTAGTAGTTACCTGTACTAACAGAAAAAATAGGTTGAAGTAATTCAAGTCCAATAGTGATGGTGCTGATTAGGTAGGTCTGAAGTAGGATCTCGACTGTTCAGTTAAATTGTTTAAAAGCCAAGGCAAAAAAAAAAAAGCAAGCAGACAGATTTGATTCTTTACCTTAAATATTTTCAAGTTGTTCTGTGCCTCCTGTAATAAGCTCTTCAAAGCAAAGTGCATTCTCTGTTTATTTCTAGGGAAAACAAAATAAATCCAAGAATGTTTTATCACAGCCTTTAGATGTTTACACCTATGCGGAGCAGACTCTGTGGAATTAGAATTGGGCACCTCAAGCGAACACACCCATGAAGTGTGTTACTCACGCTGATGTCACTCCTAAGACACAGTGCTTATTCTCAGTTAGAACTTCAAATCTGAGTAAACTAAACGGCTCTTAGGTTTGATGTTACGTAGCAAAAAGGCACTGGTACGTTAGTAAGCACCTCTGATTCCTGAAACAGGTGTGAAGAGGGATATAGCACCGGAAATATCCGCTATAAAAACCAGACAAGCTGGCATTGATTATCCTTAATACTACAGTGAAAGTCAAAGAAATCCGTAACACAAATCTTTTGGCAGAAACACAGAATCAAGTCACATGCTTCCTTACCCTGAGAAGAGATCCAGTGGGCAGTATTTACTTGGTCGCTTCCATTTTCCATTCGCTACCTGTTGATGACCACACCACTGCTGTTAATCACTTTCTGGAATAACTGCTCTCGGTTATTTTAATAGTCAGGTATGCGACACTAACAACCTGGCTTCAGAAGTCCTGTGGCATTTAAAACCCTTTGAACGTACAATTCACGGCAAGTAGGGGCCTGCCTTGTCACACTTAGCCCTCGAGTCACTCCAACTGCACTCTCAAATGGAAAGCACTGAGAAAGGTTACGTTAAATTACAGTAAGGCACAGTTACGCGATTTCAGACGGACCTTAGCCAAAGGAATTCCAGGTGTGTTACATGCTGTTTCCATCACAGAACGACAGAAGCTTTAAGTTACGGGATGCCACCATGCATTTGGTGAGCTGTACTTGAAATTTGACATCACGTTTACCCCATCAACAGCGTTTACTCCTCAGAGACTAATACTGCATTTGTTTGCTTCCAGCTTCCCACAGAACTTGTTCCGTCTCTCACTGAGCAGATTCACGCCCAGCAACACAGACGTGTATCCGCCACTAGCTCTAGTCATATCAGAGATGTAAGCAAGTTTCAACAGGAAAGCATGACTGGAATAGCAAATAAAGCACAGTACTGCCAAAGGAAAGGAGGATGACGGGAGAAAAAAAATAAAAATTACCTTTAGGTGCTGATGCATACAGTAACGACACACCTTGTGCTTTATCTCCTGTGAAACATGGCTGGAAAAAGGAATGAAGCCACACTTGGGCTAAAATAAACAAAGAAAAAGATTATAAATATTAACGTACTTCTTTATAGGAATATATGGGCACACAATATGCAAATCTTTCCAGTTAAAGAAAAATACATAAATAATTAAATGAACAGTCGACATTCAACACTTAAAAGCTCTATATTGTTCCCAACTACCTGAGAGTCCTCACTTAAGAAATAAGGACACACCAAACCGCTGTGGCCTACAAAAAAAGCCAGTAATACCTGTGAATTTCTCAAGCTTTTAAAAAAAAAAGGAATGGGAAAAGGGAGAGAGGGAGATATTTCATTCTACAGTTCACAGTGAAAGCTGTGAACTCTGCCTTATCTCACTGCTCCATTCCTTGGAAACTGCTCTGATCACTATGTACTGAAAAAATCCAAACAGAACCCCAGAAGGATCGTCTCCTGTTCAGTACCTTAATCTCTATGCAGAGGATTGGCCGGTGTTCCACAAAGCGATACGTCTGCAGCCTGGTAAGATTGGGAAGGCACATTGCGTAACCACTAAGGGTGTCCATGTCTTTATCACAGCGAGACTCTGGGGAAAACAAACAAAAATGAACAACCCCAAGAAAATGAGGTGTAGATGTTTATTTTACTCTGTAGTTATCTTGTTCACCAGGTGTAGTGCTGAGGACAGACTCAGAAAGACAGGACACAGGTTAGCAGGCTTTAGCCAATTACGTATTTGTATAAATTTGCCCCGTTACCACCACGTTTTCAGTTTCCTGAAACTGCAAATGAGTGCACTCAGTTGGCCAACAAGAGGTAAAGAGACTTATTACTGTACTCAAATACGTGATCTCACGTCTGATTACGACAACTGCATGAACTGCTGTCCCTCAGTCTAGTCAAGAGCAATTTGTGAAAACTGGTAGGATTATCCTAAACTGTTCAGAAGTTCAGGAGAAAGTGTAAATCTAAACAGAACCTGCAAGTGGCTTTGCTCAACTCGTTCGTCTGTATGCAGTCTCTTCTTAGCCACTGCAGTGTTTACATCAAAATAATAAAGAGGAAAGGAACACGGAAGGAACAAGAGTTAGCTTCCTCACAAGCTCACAACTTTGAACAAGAATTTCCTCTTCTAAAGACCACCCTTTTAAAAACAGCATTTTTAATATAGTCCAGATTAAAAATCCTGAGAAGCAGCAACGTAGCAAAATGGTTTCAGACTAAGATTAAAAGGCTTTATGTAGAGAAAGCCTTTAAGCAACCTCCCTTCACATGCATCCTTTGGGACAGAGAAAGGTCTGGAAGAGCTGAATTCAAATTCAACAAGAACATACACTTCTAGATTTTCACACATTCATATGTAGGAAAGCTACATCCCTCTTCAGCTGAAAGCCACTTGCCAAATCAGACCGACCCAGAAATCTGAAGCATGAGAAGTTCCTTCTTAAGGTAGACAGGCTTATGTAAAATAAATTCTTTCTTCTAGATTTAAAAAAACCAAAAATCCTGTTAAAAATGAACAGTGAGATTTGCTGTTGTAAAGTAAGGAATACCACTTGGACAGCTCCTCACAGCTGCATTTCTTCCTCTAAAGAAATCCCGAGGAGCTGGACACACAAAATTTAACTTTAAGAAATAAAACTAAATTCTAGTATTCACTTCTACCAATATCACCAATTTTGTAGCTTTTGTTAGACGCTATTTACTGTCCTTGCTGGTTTCTGGCACTGTGGAATTGTTTCTCAAAAAAGTGAGGACATATCAGCCATAGAGAGCTGTCCTGTGCTCACAAATATGTTTTTTTCCTGAATCAAAGGCAAAGTAATGGCTACAGTACTTTGATTTAATACTGTATTTTTCTTCAAGGAACTTTGCTAAAGCAGCAGTTTCTGGCCATTCTCAAGAAGTGTTTGAGAACACAGGATGAACACACCATGAGACACATCTCTGCCCATTTCAGAGCCTACACCTTACGGTACTGTTACCTGTACGTAAAGAACAACGCGCCCAAGCGCTGCCGACTGACGACACCCAATTCTGTAATGCTTCACTTCATGCCGAACGCATCAAAGATTGTCAAACTGAGTCTTGCAGCATCTCCCAAAAGCTTTCACAAGATGAAATCTGCACACCCTTCCCTCACGTTTGTCCCCTCCAATCCCCACCCCATCCAAGGGGACTAGAAAAGCATACATGCAGTTCCCTGCTGGACAGGGACCCCAGAGCACAACGTAAGCTGGGAGAAATCGGGCACAGCCCGCTACCCCAGAGGTGCCCACCGAACTTTAAAGGCAGCACAGCCTCTGACGCTGCAACCACCTGCAATGAGACATGCCCAGCTCTGAGGAGAAAGGGATGAGAGAAGCTAGAATGTTGAGCTGCACGCTGCTCGAGTGCTGTGGCTTCCAGGACGCGAGATGCTTAGCCCAAGTGAAATACTAACATTGAGAACAAGACAATTTAGCGAGGAGTTTCTGAAACTATCTTTCTTCCAAATCTCTGCTGCACAGTCCAGGAGGAGAAATGAATGGAACCGAAATAATTATTTCAGGATGCATCTTCCACCTTCCTCACTGACCTTCGTAAAGGACTTCACAGCAAGGCGAAAGCTTGGTCAAGATTTAACACACGCGGGCTTACAGAGGATCCCAATTTGATGAAACTATAATATCAGATGCAACGTTTCATTCTAGAACACACAGATTTTTTCACAACCAAGTTTCAACTTGTCATTGCGTAGATATTAACAAAAGTTTCCTCATATTCTAAGTTATGATGCCTTTTTACTTTTATTATAAAGCACCAGGCTTTACAGCTTGAGGAAAGCCCCCTTTTTAATGCTATCCCAGGCACTTACCTGGCCTCTCTGGCTGAATTTTTAAACAGAGCTGTTTTACGAAATCTAAAGGCAGTTGAATAATTTCCTATTGAAAAAAAAAAAAGGAAAAAATGTATTTCAACACAAAAATTAATATTCAGTTTGTAAGTCTTAAAATGGAATACCACAGTTCAGTAGATATCAACAACAGTACACTAAACTACACAGGCAGCAGCTTCTCCCTCTGATGAACCATCCACGTGAAGCCCTGCACCTGAAATCACATGCAAAACTTACTCCACTCAAACCCTGATTTGAATAAATGCATGACAAAGAGCATTTTCAGTGCACACTTAACGTGCGTGAAGAAACCTGCATCATTTTGTCCTTGTCACGAATGAAAGAGTCCCATTTCATAGAATCATAGAATGGTTAGAGTTGGAAGGGACCTTCAAAGGTCATCTAGTCCAACCCCCCTGCAAGAAGCAGGGACCTCCCTGACTAGATCAGGTTGCCCAGGGCCCCATCCAGCCTGGCCTTGAACGTTTCCAGGGATGGGGCATCCACCACCTCTCTGGGCAACCTGTTCCAGTGG
>WHYT01001275.1:3736-29842 GCA_009806455.1 Tetrax tetrax
TTGTTGTTTTTTTCTCTTTTTTTTTTTTTTTTTTTTTTTTTCTGGAATAGTTAATTTGGTTTTGTTGTTGCTAAGTGTATGATTTCATAGGTCTTTTGCATTTTGTATTTAAGTCCTAATTTCAGTGATTCAATTAAATGAATATGGAAACTTTCTTTAAATTAAGGGACCAGGTGTTTATTATATTTTTAAGTAAATAAGTTCTAAATCTTGCAAACTTTTAAGAGCATGGCATCAACTCACAGATGCATTGTGCTGGTGGTAATAGTATCTTGAATATTTTCTGTAATTTATTTCACTTTAGCTTAGAAAAGTCTAATTTCTGTGGAAAATTTCCTTGCATATAGAATCATAGAATCTTTAAGGTTGGAAAAGACCTCCAAGATCATTGAGGCCAACTGTCAACCTAACACCACCATGCCTACTAAACCATGTCCTGAAGTGCCACGTCTCCACATTCTTTGAACACCTCTAGGGATTGTGACTCCACTACTTCCTTGGACAGCCTGTTCCGGTGACTGATCACTCTTTCAGTAAAGGAGTGTTTCCCAATATCCAACCTAAAGCTCATTGGCTGCAACTTGAAGACATTTCCTCTTGTCCTATCACAAGTTATTTGGGAGAAGAGACCAACACCCACCTCCCTACAACCTCCTTTCAGGTAGTTGTAGAAAGCAATGAGGTCTCCTCTCAGCTTCCTCTTCTCTAGACTAAACAATCCCAGTTCACTCAGCTGCTCTTTGTAAGACTTGTTCTCCAGACCCTTCACCATCTTCATTGCCCTTCTCTGGATGTGGTCCAGCAATTCAATGTCTTAAAAGCATGGTAAATATCTTTAAGATAACATCCTGGAAATGATAGTTGCTATATTATCATTATCACTCTTAGGATGCATTTATCTCCAAGTACAAATAGACGCTAGGTGGAGAATAGATTGTGAGTAGCCATGAGGAGAAAGATTTGGGGGTGTTGGTGGATGAGAAGCTCAACATGAGTTGGCAATGTGCCCTTGCAGCCCAGAAATCCAACCACATCTTGGGCTGCATCAAAAGGAGTGTGGCCAGCAGGTCAAGGGAGGTGATTCTGCCCCTCTACTCCCCTCTGGTGACACCTCACCTGGAGTACTGTGTCCAGCTCTGGAGCCTCCAAAATAAGAAGAACATGGACCTGTTAGATTGAGTCCAGAGGAGGGCCACAAAGAGGATCAGTGGGCTGGAGCACCTCTCCTATGAGGACAGGCTGAGAGAGCTGGTGCTGTTCAGTCTGGAGAAGAGAAGGCTCTGGGGAGACCTTATAGCAGCCTTCCAGTACCTAAAGGGGGCTTATAAGAAACATGAGGAGAAACTTGTTAGTAGAGCCTGTTGTGTTAGGACTAGGGGTAACAGTTTTAAAATAGAAGAAGGTAGATTCAGATTAGACATTAGGAAAAAAATTTTTACAGTGTGGGTAGTAGAACACTGGAACAGGTTGCCCAGAGAGGTGGTAGATGACCCATCCCTGGAAACATTCAAGGCCAGGTTGGATGTGGCTCTGTGCAGCCTGATCTGGTTGGAAATGTCCCTGCTCCTTGCAGGAGTGTTAGACTAGATGACCTTTAAAGGTCCCTTCCAACCCAAACCATTCTATCATTCTATGATCTCTTTATACTGATATCTTAGGGTGTCAGTAGTTCAATAATGTAGGTAATCATAAAAAACAAAAATGGAACTTGAAATTACTCAACTATGATCATCCTAATACTATACTATTGCTTAGTGTTGGTTGGTCTGCCAGATTCTTCAGTTTATGTAGAGGTCCTTACCTGTGTAAGCACAGGTTTTTTAATGCACTGACATGCTAAGGAATATTAAAGTGAAGGTATTTTTAAATACCGAAGGCACCTGGTAGAAAATTAAGATCATAACTGGAAACAGGTTAAATGATGAAACCTCTTAAGTGTACAGGACTTTTCCATAAGTAAGAATTTATTTACAGTCTTATTTAGGTAATGTAACTAAGTAAATAAATTACTTATTAATATCACAGTAACACCCAAGAGGCTGTAAAAAAAAAAAAAAGAAAAAGTGCAGGATAGTAACATCAGAAAATCCTTCAGACCAGGCTTTTATACAGACACACTCACTAAGAGGAAAGATTCTACTGTAGAAAGATGTCCAATAATTCCTTCCCCTACATACTGTATGCATTGTATACCTCTCTCAGTGTGCTTATATAGGCCCAGCACACAATGAGTGATAAATACAATAAGCAGGAGTGAGTGCTTCTTCCTGCATTATGTCTGTAATCAGTTTGGAAGTGACTTATACCTCCAGTCCATCTCTGCCATTTTATGCTTCAGGGAGGGAGAAGCGGTAGTCTTTGATGACAAGACATGAATCTATGATAGCTGAGGAAAAGTAAAATTGAAAACTGCAAAAGCATATTAAAGTAGATTATGTTGTGAATAAACTAGTTTAGCCACAACATGAGTTGGATGCTAAATTTGTTATATAAAGCTAAACTTGTGTGCAAGATTAATTAATTCAATTCACTGTCAAAATTGAGTCCAGTGTGAAAGTCTCTCTTTAAACATATTGTTGGTTTGGAACACATGTAAAAAGCTTGGATTATACTGCCTGCACTGGCTAATCAAACAATGGAAGAATAAAAGATACTGGTCCAAAGCAATAAGGTGCACTGACAGAGGGAAACAGTATCCGGAGACTTTTTGAATTCAAAGGAAAAAGTCAGGGGTGACTATCACAATAAGCAGTGTTCTTTAAGTGGTAGCTTCAATCACATTGAGAAAGTGTTAAATAGAAACAGAACAAAGATTTTACCGATCTCATAAGCATACAGAAGTCAAGACAGGTCAGTCTGAGAATAGCTGCTGTAGAGGGTTCACAGAGATAAAAGTATAAAATTGGCTTGCCTTAGATCTTCAGGCAGTCACACTAGCAGTTGAAAATATCAGCTCATCTGTAAGATTTGCTTTCTCTAGGTAGAGCAGAAAGCATCAAACAAAAAAGTCAAGGCTATTGACCCACATTAAAAGCTAACTTTAGGAGATAATAACAAGAGTCAGATCCAGGGCTATGGGTAAAAGTGACAGAGTGGAGTTTTCATAGATTTTACATCTTTAAGAGGAGAGAAATAAAAGTCATTTCAATAAGCACTTAAGAATTCCTCTGCTCTGAAGATGAAAACTCTTGACAGCTAAAGATAAGGAATAAAATTAGAACGATACATAAGTCTGAAGAAATTACAAAATGAAGATCAGCAGATCCAAAAAATACACACACACACACACTCTTTTTATATTTCTGAACATAAATGAGAGTATTTCCCCTTTTTTCCACGACTTGTTCATTGAACTGGTGGAAATGAGTAAGAGTCACGGTGCCAAGAAAGTACATTTATTCCTGGCAAACAAACTGTAGCTGTAGGTGTTTGCTACCATTTAAGGTGTAATTGGAATGTACTGCAAGCATATACAAACTA
Organism: Tetrax tetrax; assembly: GCA_009806455.1. Taxonomy (NCBI): domain Eukaryota; kingdom Metazoa; phylum Chordata; class Aves; order Otidiformes; family Otididae; genus Tetrax; species Tetrax tetrax. The sequence goes on from WHYT01001275.1 coordinate 7,217, forward strand.
GACTTAAATCAAGTTCATCTGGGCACCACAAAAAGGATAACTGTCTGGAGTCAAGTGCAAATGTCAACAAGTTCACCTCAGAAAATACTTAGGTAACCAAACTATGACAAGCTTCATGATATGCCAAGGGAAATGAAACTCCCTCCAGGGATTTGGTGGTTTGTTTTAAGAAGATGATATTCCTTTTTAAATAGAACCAGGAAATGCAGATCAGTTACATAAAAAAGGGTATATTTGCTGTACAGGAAGCATCTGATCAAAATTTCAGTCATAACATGAATATATGACTAGACCTACCTAACTACTGTCTCCAGTCCTCAGATAGCTTTTCAGCTTAAGCACAAAGATGGAAAGTTCTCATTTTAGGGAGCATGAGCTCTCTGCCTACTAAATAACAACACACATAAGACTACTGAAATAATTTGAAAACGTTAACTGTTTGAGGACTGGGTTAACAATTTCCATGTAACTTTAAATAAAAACCCTAGCAGATACTGATATAAACACTCAAATGTGTTTAATACATCTGCAGGAACCAGTGAAAAAGCCTTCTTTGTTCTGCAAAGAAACATTATTTTTAGTTAGAAAATGAAAATTGCTTACTTTAATACCAAAAAACCCCATGTGAAATTAACAAAATAATATTAACACGATTTAAAAAGTTATGAATAGCATTTGGACTTAGAATCTCAACTAACTATAAATGAGTTTTGCAAAGTACGCAATTACCTGAAAGGTAAGTAGATCCCTAATACCTATACTGACATTCTTCAAAAGGGCTGATCTTCATATATCAGAAGAGGAAAAATGCAGTGATGAAGCATGCTTTCCCAGGTGTCTTGGCACTATCGTTAATTACTTTTCTTCTTTATATTATATTAATGTCATCACTGTTATTTATTATCTGTGAAGGCCTGATAGTAAAGAGCTATAGCAGAAAAGTCTTAAAATTCCCAGGAGACAAGATAATAGAAGAAAATCTTTACTCCTAGGAAGTAAAATTAGAATTCCATTTTCTTCCAAGGCATTACAAGATTCAAATTTTGGTTCAAGTATAATAAATCTAACCTTGCTATGTCTTTGTTAAAAAAAAAAGAATGACTTTTCCGTACTAAATAATAACAGCATCTATCCAAACTGACGAAAGGAGACATTTCAGCTGTATTCTGTTACATACAACCACGCAGCCCTTCATTCTTTTTTTCACTGTTTATCAGCCTCATGACACTGAGCTGGCTAAGAATCCCTAAATTTGCTATGCTGTGAATGGAACTCCTTGGAGACGTAGTTGTCACAATGACAAGCATGACACCGTGCATAAAACAAGGCAAATTATTCTAGGAAAGCTATGTCCAACCTAGCAGTCATCTCATTTTCTATTATTTCATCCTGTCAGCCAGCACCTGCAAAAGACTAATGCCTACAGCTTCAGGTGTGAACACTGTTCTACAGAGGACTGCTGCTTTGTCAATGTAGAAATGTTTTGTGGAAGGAATTTGATTGTAAAATGTGACAAGTCTTTTGGGGAACACACCTGGCAAGCTGCTGAGGCCCTATCCTGGTAAACAGTCAGGAAGACAGAAACCGAGGGCCTTCATCTTCTAGCATCCTAAACTCCCAGACTCCTTGGGTCTTTTCACAATTTGTCTGCTCAGCAGCTGAGGAAGAGTGTTTCTGGAGTTTCTAAGCACTGACTAACTGCCAGAACATCTGTTATACTGGTAAGAATCTAAGTACCTCTGAGACTCCAGACTAAAGCCTCTAAGCTCCCGTGCTAACAAACTAGCCATGGTTCCTGGCTTACATTATGGCAGACAGCCCACTAACAGTCCGAACAATCTCAGTTCAGGGACTAGGAGTGCTACTCTCTGTTTTCCAGATTGAATCTACTTGATACACTGGTTAACACTACAAGAACTAGACTGTCCCACAGCTCCATCCCCTGTGAATGGGAGCTTAAAATGTCACCACACAGCTCCTTAACTCTGTTCAGAAAAAAAAAAATAATCCCGTTGAGCAATCCCTTTTTCAAATCAGAGTCTGTCTGCACAGTTTCATAGATCCCTTTGCTGAATCTGTTACACTGGAGACCTTCCACATTGCCTGTGTGTGATCATGTTTTCTAATGACACTGAGGCTTGAAAATGGTTGTCTCTCCTTCAGAAAGTATCCTGCCCTTTCTTTTGATGATTGCTTACTCTCCAGATGGATAAATTTGCTGAAGAAAATCCTGAGGTAATCTAAAGTGTATTGAGTTTTCAACTCTAAAAGATCTCTCACTTTGAAAAACAGCAAAAATACACTGGTTTCAGTTTCAGTTTCTCAGAGATAGATAGCAACAGCCACATAAGATTAAAATCTACTTCAGCTGCTGGGATGGTTTTTCTCTGGTGACATTTTTCTGTAATAAATACTGTTTGTGTGTTACAGGTAATGTTCCTTCCTTTTGAGTGCAAGCATTGCGACATCCACTCTAACCTCTCAGATTTGTTAGACACTTTGATAGGTCTCCCATCCAGTACACTCAAGTTTGTAAAATTAACTTAAAATCTTTCATGCAGTCTTTTTCATTCTTTCTGTGCTCTTAATGAGTTGCAGTTTTTCATTCTACAAATTCTGCTAGGCCCATTTTTTTCTAGGTGTGTCCTAGTCCCTACAGACTTCTCTTCAAAGCTCTGTGGAGAGCAGCTCAGCTCTTTCCTGCGTTTCCTTCCTATGCCTATACTCACATCTGTTCTTCAAAGAGTCTTCTCCCTGAGCACAATGTTGGGCCACAGGAATAACCTGGTATTACCTCCAACTCAGACTAAATAGGGAAGAGTAGAGGACTACAAGAAGCGTACAGTGATGCCCATCCCAAAAATACTCTCCCAACTTATTGCTGTGGGGACTTTCTAGGCAGGATTGCCTTTGTAGGTAAAAGTCCATCATAGATTTCTATTTTATGGACTTTTTAGTCTCCTTTTGAATGTTAGTTTAGTGTCCACAACACCTTATGGCACTTGATGTCATAAATTAATTAGAAATTGAGCAAGAAAACTCCTTTTATCTTTGGAATTTCACTGGGTCATTCTCTGCTGGTACACTGTAGAAAACACCTTTCAGAAACCCTCTGCCTCACTGGAATTCAACTGTCTTGATAACTATCTGTTAAAAGCAACATCAACAGGGTTAAAAATAGAGTAGACATGCCCTATCACAATGGTCAGAGGTAAAAGCAGAGTTATCCATACAGCAAATCAGAGCTGAACTTAGGCATCTGGAACATTAGCAGCTACAGAGAAGGCTAAAGGAGACTTGTCTTTTTCTGTTTTCTCTGAACCTCTCTGTATCACTTCATTATTGGGTAATAATAATCTTATAGCCCAGGACTGAGAGTCTGGAGGACCAGAAGAATAATAATTTTGTTTTTTACTATTGTACTTCTACTGAGTTGACTACAGACTTGTTACACTTTTTTGGACTTGCTTCTTTTCCTGCTGTGTCATGCATGTCTTTCATGTAAGTTTGAAGGGAAAAAGCTGGATGTTTTGACATTTTGAACAGTTATAAAAGTGACAATTTCACAACAACAACAACAAAAAAATCTGTACAGTGAAGTAAAATCCTGAGTGTACAAATGGCTAGAATTTTGTAAAAAAACCAAACCATTTAGACCTTCTGTGGCCAGAAGTCATTGTTGGTGTGTCCTCTAGTAAAGAAAGGACTTGCCACCTCCCTGTACTGTAAATCTATCATTAGACATTAGATTTACTTTTGTTTAACTGAATATTTGAGGGGTTTTTTTTTGGACAACTTCCTGTGAGTAGGAGATATACTATAAATAATTTTAAATACTGACATGTGTGAACATATATATGCAAGTGTTTGGGGAAGAGGGATGTGCATGCATATATAGATGTATATGCACAAGAATAATTATATCTAGCAGGTTCCATTTTAGAATTATAAAACACCATGAGGTATGAAGTCTGTAACTTGTCCTTTTAATACTATCTGCTGGCTTTCACTGCAGTGCATTCTAAGGAATTGCACCCCGCTCTTGATAGCACCCTTTTGAGTCTTCATAAGACTCCAATGTTTCAAGATTCCAAAAGCTTAGAGTAAGTTTAAGTGGAAAAAAGTTAATGTTAAAAGAGACAAGCCTAGTGCATGAAATCACATAGTTTTGCAATTTTCATGGATGGATAATATGGTGGAACATCATATCTTCATATCTGCTTGCTGTGTGTGTGGATTGAAGCACATTTGCAAAAATGCATCATGTATAGGCTCCATCTTAAGCAGTGGAATATTATATGCCTACATATCTATGTTATCTTTATTGCACCACACAGAAGGACTAAAGTAGACCTTTTATTACTCATAAGCATATTTGTTTAAAATGTGGTGATGGCCAGTAAATATCAGCAATTTTAAGAACTGCCAAACACATTTTATTATCTGTACAACAAATCTGAATGACTAATATTTATATACCTTTATTTCTCTCTGGTTATGATTTATTGAGAGTTATTACTAATTTTTGAGACTAGTTTTTTTCCAACTGTAATTCATTTGGCAGTACAGAAGAAAAGATTCACATGCCTGACATTTGAAAATTTGTAAGGAGTTAACCTTACAGACAGAAGAGACAACACCAGCAGATAAATTTGTGTTATGTCTTGACTTGCTGAAAAATCTCCAGTAGCCAAACAAAATTAAATAAAAGCATTCATTTAATGTAATGGACTTTGTGATAACAGCGACATACAATAATTCAGTGAAGAATTGGATAGTTTGTGCTGTGAAGCAGAAATAAGAAAAATCTTAGGACGTTTCTGTGCTTTGAACAATTCCCACAGGAATGCTAGAGCATTACCTTTGCTACGTTTTTTTTTTCCTTCTTCTTCAGTGCTCTGCCCGTAACAATAGTATCCTTCCTATGACTGACATGGATGACGTATTGGGCTTAAAACCTCCCTTCCTCCTGCAGTGCGTGACTTTATTTTCCCCCAAAATGCTATGGAACTTGATTGTTAGCCATGAATTCCACCAGTAAAGCCATCATAGTTCTGCTTTCATTTCCTCTACTTTGCTTACTAGTTTGTCTGCTGTCTCCTGTTTTCTTAGCAGTCCATTTATACTGTGCTGAGTCCAGGCTTTTTTTTCCCTTCTCCAGGTTTCTCTGAGTCGTCCAAGCTACATTAATTTTCAGAACATATTGAGCAATGATAAACTTGCTTACTTCTTCTCTTGCTTCTGCTTACAATGTTCCCACCCATTTTAAGACATACCAAGCCTGTTTTCTAGCATATGCTGTTTCCATGGTTATCTCATTTTTTAAAACCTCTAGTTGATCGACTTTCTTGCAATTTTCTCCAGTAGGAAAAAAAACTTGTTTCCATTATTATCAAACTAAGATAGCAATCATCCTAAACTTAGACCTCCAACTTTGATACTCAGGAAAGACTATTTATATGTGTTTTTAGAAGTGGGAATAGAAGAGTCAATTGTTAAAAAAAGCCCGACAAACAATAAAAAGCACTAGTGCATCAATCTTAACATATCAGAATCATTTATAATGGTGGTTCTCAATGAAGAGACTCTTCAAATATGTCTAAAAAAAAGGCAGAAGAAAACCAACAATTTCATACTGACTAGCTTGACACTGGAGTTAATTCAATTCACAACACACTTTCTTACATTTTACAGTCCAGAGTGTCTCTCAAGTTCAGTTTGTTCCCTCATGGTCCTTGTCAAGTGCAAGGTCCTGCACATGGGTCGGGGCAATCCCAAGCACACATACAGGCTGGGTGGAGAATGGATTGAGAGCAGCCCTGAGGAGAAGGACTTGGTCATGCTAGTGGAGGAGAAGCTCAACATGAGCCAACAATGTGCGCTTGGAGCCCAAAAAGCCAACAGCATCCTGGGCTGCATCAAAAGTAGTGTGGCCAGCAGTTTGAGGGAGGGGATTCTGCCCCTCTACTCTGCTCTCATGAGACCTCACCTGGAGTACTGCGTCCAGCTCTGGAGCCTCCAAAATAAAAAGGATGTTGAAGGGAGTCCAGCGGAAGGCCAGGAAGACAATCAGAGGGCTGGAGCACCTCTCCTGTGTGGACAAGCTGAGACAGTTGGGGCTGTTCAGCCTGGAGAAGAGAAGGCTCCAGATGAGACCTTATAGCGGCCTTCCAGTACCTAAAGGTAGCTTATAAGAAAGATGGGGAGAAACTCTTCAGTAGGGCCTGTTGCGATAGGATAAGGGGTAATGGTTTTAAAATAGAGGGAGGTAGATTCAGATTAGACATTAGGAAAAATTTTTTTACACTGAGGGTGGTGCAACACTGGAACAAGTTGCCCAGAGAGGTGGTAAATGCCTCATCTCTGGAAACATTCAAGGCCAGGTTGGACAGGGATCTGAGCAACCTGATCCAGTTGAAGATGTCCCTGCAGTTGGACTAGATGACCTTTAAAGGTCCCTTCCAACCCAAACTATTCTATGATTCTATGATTCAGTCTCCTCAAGCTGTCTTTACAATCATATAAGCAATTCCCTCCTCAGTTCTAGAAACTGTCTCTACAAATGCATAAATGCACAGATGCGCTATACATAAGTTGATAAAGCTTGGAATTATAAAAAAAAAAAAACAAGGAAAATGCAGTTCACAGATAAAAGGGACAGCATTTAACTTCTTATATTTTAATGTTTTTGTCTTCTGTCTATACAGACAGAATGGAGTAGTTAAAGATAATCTTATTTGGAGTTTTTCTTTGAACCCCTTCAATTGAAGAAGTGCAATGTATTAAAATGACAGACATAACAGAGGCATTGTTCTATTCTGTTAATTTCAGCAGAGGGACTATATAAACAGTAAGAGCTCCCCCTGTACTGTCTAAACACAGAGGTTCTCCGAGGCTTAGTTTTTAATTTGACTCACATTATGAGCACAACAAAGCAGACTGAATGTTACTGCTGTTAGGTATTAGCAGCCATTTTGTTTTATAGTATAGTCACGTAGCAGAGAGCTGTAACTGCATGCTCGCTAGAGGGACCAATAGGTACCATGGTAGGTAAAATCAGGCGAGGCAATTTAAACCTTCATGGGAGCCTTCAGTTGTCAGAAGATACAGTTATTCATGTGGCTTCTTTGTCATGTTTTTTGGAAGGTTGTATTTCCATGGAGTTTGTATCTCTGAGCTTGGAATTTCAGCTGTAACTTTTGTTTCACTGTCTTATAGCTTGCTTTTGTAATGAACCCTGTACAGAGTACCACTCTGATAGTTCGTCTTCAGGTACTCAGTGAAACAGAATTTTTACTTTTCCCTCTTATCTAGTCCAGACTTATCTAGGTTAGTTTGAATAGTTTGATTTGAACCAAAAGGAGTTAGTCAATAATATATGTCTGGTTTAAAAGGATGAAGGTGCCACCAACGGGTGGCTTTTTATTGACTAATTCCTCTGGTATAATATGTCTTTTCAAGGATGAGTGCAATAACATTTTATCTTTTTATCTAGCTTTTCAGTATCAATTATTTCACTCTATGCACAATCCATTAGTGACTTTGTCAATTAATCCCTGCTGACAGAAGATGAATTGGCATTTTACAGAGCGGAAGAATGTGGACCTTCTTTTATTTTCTGTCTCTTCTCAGATAAGTCAGTGTGAACCATGAAAAGCGCCAGTTAAAACCTTCAGAAACACATTGTTATGTAAGAAACCTGCTAATATCACATGTACAAAGTGGCAGTTAGCTAATTTAATTATATTACTTTTATCAGGTAGCCCTCATTTTCACCCTATTTCTGCAATAATGTCCACAACTTTATATAAGCTAGTATAAAAAAATTAAGAAAGTTATCTCTTAAAAATATATGTATTCTTAAAATTATATAGCCTAATTATTACCCTGCTCATTTTGTAGTTCCTTCCCCATTATGGAGAAAGGCTAGTGGGAAATGGCTGACTCTGTGCTTGCAAAGCTTCATATATTGTAGACCGGGAAGGAAATATCACATAACTTTACTCCTGCCTGCTTTCTGTAAGTTGGATAAATGAATGGCTTTCAAAACTAGATACCATGAGCATCTGCTGGGACGAACTTTACTTCAGAAGTATCTGTCTATATACTGATTAGAAGCTTGCCAGTGTATTAAAAGCTTTAAAGCAACAGCATTAAGGGCAAGAGTCAGACTATGAAGAAGGAATTATGAATATGAGTAACAAAACAGTTCTAGAGAGGCTCTCTGTTGCTTTTGGTAACAGGTGATTTCCAGGTGGATCAGTAATGTGAAGTGCTATAAGAATTCTTCCTCATAGGAGGAGAAAGTACTTGCTGTTAATAATTTAGTTTAAACAGACTTTCAAACACAATCTAGTTTAATAAATCCAGGAATGCTGTACTATGTACTATGCAGCTATGTATAGGCTCACTACCAAGACACATTGGGTTACAGCTTCCAAGCACTGCAGCAGAAGGTGCTGCTAATGCTAGTTTTCCCTCCACAGCCTTCAGAAGTGTTTCTAATTACTCATTGGGTAAACCCCTTTATACTAGTGTAGGAACAGATGTTGTCATGATAGCTACTAAAAATACCTAGCTTTTCATATTTTTTAAAAAATTTGATCATATAGTTATGTAAGTTCCAGTTAAGATACTGTGCGGAGGATGTTCAGTTGCATGTCTAATAATCCCTTTTGGTATACAATCTTAACTGTAACAAGGTTTTCTTCTTTTCTAAGTATAGAAATTATTTCCATCTCTTATTTCTTCTCTCCTCGCCTGGAAGAGATGATAGGTTCGAGCTTATAACAACAATAAATAGGCAGGGGTGTTTTTCCAGATGTCAAAAGTGAGGCCCTCTGCGATGCTTTAGAACTCGTGTTCTACTCTAGAATTCTGGTTTCATATTTTAGAAAAAAAATTAAATTTGAAATTTTTTCATATTTAATTCCTTTTTAAAACTCAAATTCTTTGGTCAACAGCTGGGTGGGTTTTTTTTTGTTTAGGATTTTTCAATTATTGTTGTTCAAAGGAATATTGCTTTATCTATGGTATACATTTTCATTAACTTCAATGTAGTAAAGGCTGCATATGTGTTCCCATTTAACATATGCGTACTGCATGTGTTTGTATGTTTACAGATTAATACTTTTATGTTTTATTATGTTCTTTAATAAAAGTATTTAAAATGTTATTGTACACTGACTTTTTTGTATCACCTGACTAAAAATCACTGGAGAGAGAAAGGAAAACTGTATTCTTGTAGTAATTACTTAACACAAGTTAGGTATGAAGTTTCACTTCAGCAACTGAAGACAATCATGGTACAAGATTGATGCTCAGAAGTGGAAAAACTACGGTTCACACTTTTTATTTGAGATACTTGTATTTCTGCATGTTGTTGTGTATGTACAAATGATGCAAGCAAAAAACAAACAAAGAAGTGATTTACTGAGTTGTGTTTTATCATTTAAGACTATAGAGTACCTTATTTGAATGGGCTTTATAGTACTTGCGCGCTAAGTTTAGATATGCCTTTGCCTATGTCCTATGTCCCATATCTCCGTTCCCCTCAGATAAAAAGAGTTTCCCTTTCTTAATATCAAGGGCAATAATTTTCTGTTGCCTGTCACATCCGTCTATTGAGAACAACAAAATAACTTTTACTATACTTTACATTCATCCAGCGTGGGGTCCCTCACACAGGCTACAGTCCTTCATGAACTGTTCTGGCGTGGGTCGTTTTTCCATGGGATGCAGTCCCTCCAGAACAGCTGCCCCAGCGTGGGGTTCTCCATGGGCCACGGCCTCCTTCAGGCATCCGCCTGCCCCAGCGTGGGGCCCTCCCCGGGCTGCGGGTGGATCCCTGCTCCTGCGTGGGCCTCCATGGGCTGCAGGGGCACAGCCGGCCTCACCATGGGCTGCACCTCGGGCTGCAGGGGAATCTCTGCCGGGAGCAGCAGCACTGCTCCCCCTCCTGCTGCACTGACCTTGGCGTCTGCAGCCGTTCCTCTCACAAGAAATTCTTCACAACCGGCTCAGGCAGATGCCTCTCAGGTTCTGAGAAGCTACTTCTAGAAGCTTACAGAAGCTGGCACCATAGCCCTGCCTCACTAAATAAAACCAGGACAGACTTTCGCCATGATATCTGCCTTGTTGGCCTTTCCCCTAACTCTTATCTAGAAGCATTCAACCCTGTCATCACTATCATCAAGCTCTAGACAATCAAAACATTCCCTGTCATTCCGTGCCTATACCCTCTGAAGAGTTTATAGCCGTTCATGGCAGCACTCCTGTTGTGCAAGTTACTCCACCATGCTTCCATGACGGCAACTATATAACAGCTTTCCTGCTGCACAATGGTTTCCAACTCTTTCTTTTTATTGCCTGTGCATTGATGTAGATGGACTTCAGTTGGGCTATTGATTCCACCATGTTTTTGCGGGAAGAACCCCTAAATCTTACATGGCTGTTCTCAGGCACTTCTGTTGTTTCTAACACATCAATAACCCGTGCATCTTTGCTGCCACATGGATCTCCATCCTCTACCTCCACTGAGACGGCAGACCAAAGGACCTTGCTAGCACACCATACCTCAGACATTGGTGTCCTCCCCCCAGGTTTGTCTCTAGCAAGCCTGGTTTTATTCCTTTCTCCCTTCAAATCTAATTTAAAGCTCTTTCAATGAGCCCTGCTAGCTCCTGTGCAAAGATCCTTTTCCCCCTTCGAGACAGATGTACCCCAGCTGTTGCCAGCAGGCCTGATGTCATGTAGAGTAACTCCTGATCAAAAAATGCAAAATTCTTCTGGTAAATATAGTATTCTGCTGACGAGAAAGGAGAACTCTGGAATTTATTTCATTTGTAAACCTTGATGGTTTGAAGATAACAAAGGTTCTTTTTTTTTCATTACAGATAAATTGGTTTATCAGTTTTATTGAAGAAAAAATAAGGAACATGAGTTACCAAGATTCAATAACTAGCTTTTATAGGTTTTGATGCTTCATGATATGAAGTAATGTGGTTATATACATTATACATAAGGTAAGCCTTCCAATGGCCTTTACATGGTACTCCTAAACTGGATGAAAATATTTTTGTATTTCTTTTAATACAGGCAACCATTGAAAAGGCTAGAAAATAGCATCTACATTATAATCATTACATGAAAATATTTCACTGTCCTGAGGACAGCTGCTTCTATAGATCCTATTGTCATCATTGTTCTTTTGCCATTTACTCACAAATTATCAAGTAAGAATAATGCACATTCTTTTGTGATGTTTCAATGACTAACTTACCATAAAATTGAAATCTACATTGTGTTGTATGAAAATATAATGAGTTATGTGAGAAAACTTCACATTCATTTGTGAAATTAATTTGTATTATTAGAGAGTTTCCAGAACACTGGTGATTTGCTCTCAAGCAGCTCATTTATATTTTACGTCCCAGAGGTTAATACGAAACTTAGGCTAAAGGGCAAATTACAATGCAACAGTTGGAATTTAGGCTTCTTCTTCAGTATGTTCTGCATTTTTTTTTTGTTAGAAGTGTCTATAAACCAAGAAAATACACGTAATTATTTAGAATCCTTGCCTGATTAACATTCTAAATTACTTTGGACTAGCATTAATTTTTCCTGTTTGAAAGCATAATTCTAAATTATGAAATATTTTATTGTTTACTGCACTGTTAAAGCAGAGATACTTGGCAAAAGAAGTAGATTAGAGAGAGACTTTCTGTGTTCAGACATCTGCTTTGTTTTGTGAATTGAATAAAGCAGGAACTTGAACTTGACTATTTAAAAGGTTCATGTCAGCAGATAGCTCAGCCCCCAGCCACCTATAAATGAGAAAGTCAGTTGACAGAACCATTATCTGAGGATTTGTTATCATATTTCCAGAAACATCTTTCACTGAAGACTGTTTTCCTAGGTTCAGTAATGTCAGCTTGATGGGATGCAAATCCTAAGAGCTTGCCATGGACATTGATTCATTGGGTTGAAGAAGCCCATTTATAGCAAACAATTTTTTAAACTGGCTCATCAATGACTTATCTAGGATGTTTCTTCTCTCCTGTTTACAATCAGAGCATAACTGACTGTATAAATGTGAAAATAGGAGTTGGTATTAACTCCAACCACTGGTTTTGAGTTCAGAAAAAAATTAAATTTAATTATAATAAGTATCAAGTCCTTTTCATTTTTATTCTAATGTTTTAGTCATTTCATGGTGAATTTCATAGACATGAGAATAATATTCCTGTGTAATGAAAACCACAAGATGACAAGCTGCACTGGCATTTCTGAGAGTATATTTATCCACTGTTTGAAAAAAGACCAATACAAACAGGCTATTCCAAATTATAGAAACATAGAAACATAGTGTAGTTTGGGTTGGAAGGGACCTTTAAAGGTCATCTAGTCAAAGCCCCCTGCAAGGAGCAGGGACATCTCCAACCAGATCAGGTTATTGAGAGCCTTATCCAACCTGGCCTTGAATATTTTGAGAAATGGGGCATCTACCACCTCTCTGGGCAACCTGTTCCTGTGTTCCACCACCCTCATTGTAAACAATTTTTTTTCTTTATGTCCAGTCTGAATCTACCTCTCTTTATTTTAAAAATCATTACCCCTTGTCCTATCACAACAGGCCCTACTGAGCAGTCTCTCCCCATCTTTCGTATAAGCCCCATTTAGATACTGGAAGACTGCTATAAGGTCTCCCCAAGGCCTTCTATTCTCCAGGCTGAACAGCCCCAACTCTCTCAGCCTGTCCTCATAGGAGAGGTGCTCCAGCCCTCTGATGATCATTGTGGCCCTCCCCTGGATTCAATCTAACAGGTTGATGTCCTTATGTTAAGGGCTGCAGAGCTGGATGCAGTACTGCAGGTGGGGTCCCACAAGAGCGGAGCAGAAGGAGAGAATCACTTCCCTCAACCTGCTGGCCACGCTTCTTTTGATGCAGCCCAGGATGCAGTTGGCTTTCTGGGCTGCAAGTGCACACTGCTGGCTCATGTTAAGCTTCTTATCCACCAACACCTCCAAGTCCTCCTCACAGCTGTTCTCAATCCATTCTCTGCCCAGTCAGTAGTGTGCTTCGGATTGCCCTGACCTGTGGGCAAGACCATGCACTTGGCCTTCTTGAACTTCATGAGTTTTGCACAGGCTCACCTCTTCAGCCTGTCAAGGTCCCTCTGGATGGCATCCCTCCCCTCCAGCATGTCGATGGCACCACACAGCTTGGTGTCATCAGTGAACTTGCTGATGGTGCACTCAATCCCACTGTCCATGTCACTGACAAAGACGTTAAACAGCACCAGTCCCAACACTAACCTCTGAGAAATGCTACTCATCACTGATCTCCACTTGGACATTGAGCCGTTGACTGCAACTCTTTGAGTGTGGCCCTCCAGCCAACACCTTATCCACTGAGTGGTCCATCCATCAAATCCATGTGTCTTCAGTTTAGAGATGAGGATGTCCTATGGGACAGTATAAAATGCTTTGCACAAGTCCAGGTAGATGATGTCAGTCACTCTTCCCTTACCCACCAACACTGTAAGCCCATTGTAGAAGGCCACCCAATTGGTAAGGCACAGTTTGCCCTTAGTGAAGCCATCTTGGTGGTCACCAATCACCTCCTTATTTTCCACGTGCCTTAGCATGGTTTCCAGGAGGATCTGCTCCATGACCTTACCAGGCAGAAAGGTGAGACTGACTGGGCTGTAGTTCCCCAGGTGTTCATTATTTCCCTTTTTAAAAATGGGGGTTATGTTTCCCCTTTTCCAGTCAGTGGTAAATGACTACGTGCTACATAATTGATCTCTGCTCTATACCTGATAGACGTTTCTACTGTTGAAATATCTAAAGTTGTTATCTGCTGTTCTTGCCCCTAATCATGAATACTGGTGTCATTTGAATTGAGTATTTTGCAGAGAGGTTGGAGTCCCCCGCTTTCATCCCATCTCGTCTACAGTAGTTTTAGATCAGCATCTGAACTACATAATCAGTGCAGGACCACATTCCTTTTGATCTTGATTCTCTAAGAATGCTCCATACCAGCACCTTTTGATCTAGAGGTGGCTTCTTCTTGGTAGTAGAAGAATACACAGGCAGATAGTTTTCAATGAATAAACTGTTAGTTTTACAATCAAGGGTTACCATGGTCTTCAAGGTGATTATCTACATTGTTTAATTATTCCAACTTTTTCCTCCCTGTTATGTATCTTTATATATTGTTAAATGGCCATTTAGACATCTTTTTTAAACACTTAGCTAGGAAGGTATGGGCCTTCATGCTTAATTATACAGGCTTCCTGGATTTCCCTCACCATCTGCTGCTGACACTGTGGGACACTAATCTACCTCCAGTAAGGGAGTGTGCTCTCCACTGATTCAGGAATTTGTCTTCTCCAGTAGCCAAAATGGCACTTAGAGCTTACCAGAAAAAACTCTAAAACACAGTGTAAATGTAAGGTTCTCAAAAATGAACTTGCAGTTTCTGGATTCACCATTGTGAGAAACAGCAGTGCACAACTGTTAGCCAGATCTCTTGGGCTGGGTCTGTGTTGATATTCTTCTGATGTTGAAGATGCATCTATACCACCTACCACTTAGGTTGTGGCCTCCTCTGGACCTGCTTTTCAGGTTCAGAATATCCAAAATGTGTCATGATTCAGCCCATTGCAATGGGGTTTACACATTCTGAAACAAGATGTATTCCCGTTTCTAGGGATATTTTGGTCTGCATATGACAGAAAAGTGCATTATAGAGTCTGAGGATTCAAAAGCTTACTACAGTGTAGGAGGTACTGGTAGCAATGGTGCAGTCATGTTCATGCTTCCACTATAGACAGTTCCCATGATCCCTGAACCACGTCTGGATATTGTCCCAGTGAACAGTATTAGTCATAAACGGTGTTCAGGGAACATGGAATGCAATATGGATGATCAGTGCTGCGGTGGCAGAGGAGTCTCCTCAGCTTTGATCTATCTAGATGTACAGGCATCTGTATAGGCATACCTTTAAAGATTAGTGTGTGACTAGGGGAGATCAGGACATGACATTGATAAAACATAGGATAAGTATTTGGAAATAAAATTGGAAACAAAGAAACAGAATGGAAATAAAACAAAAAGCACTTCTAGGAACTATAATTATTAAAATCAACTAAAAGTTTAGCTCTGCAAACTCAGGAGCTTTTCTTAGGTTGGTGTCTACCAATCATTGATGCTAAGGGTACCGTTTCAGTGTTAATTCACTGTCTCAGTTACTTTGTAAAATTGTCTGCTTGATTTCTAGTTATAACCTGCTTTATTGGGTAACAAATAGAAATGAATGAGAGGAACCTCAATTCCTATTTTCTTTTCCTTCTGTTATTCCCTGTGTTACTGTTGTTGTATATTGGTTCTATGTACAGTGAAGATGAGAGTGAAGCATTGTTAGTCTTGCCCAGACACAAAAGGCAGCAGAAAATCTCTTTGAAATGCAGGTTTATATCTCTGAATTGCTATTCTGCTTACAATTCCATTGTGTCCTTTAACTGGTCTCCTTTTTCTTGCTTAGACAACTCTCTGGCTCTTTCTGCTCAGCTTGTTTGGTTTGTTGTGATATGCTCTATAACATCAGAAACAATTGCAGTACAAACATCTTATTAGCCTTACAATTTTCAGTTCATCTGGCATTTTATAGACAATATATTTGACATAGCAATATAAAAGAAAACTTCTACCTCTTCTTTTTGGAGATTATTGCATTGGCTTAGTCATCTTTGAGTGCAGATCCTTTAGGCTACAATGCTAAAAAAGTTTGACTGTCCAGACAGTCTGGTGACTCGGAATTTTTTTCTTGTTTGGGCATAGTTTTTTTTTCAGTTTTAACTACAGTGAAAATCTACATTATGAATATACTGTAGTTTCTCTAGTTAAAATCAGTAATATTCGGCTCTAATCTTCTTATACGGAATCTGAAGTAATCAGATGTGGATAATACTCTAAATATAATGGAGCTATTTTAAGCACTAGGATCAGGTAATGCTACTATTATATTAATGTGAGATGATGAAATAGAAACAGATTTTTAAAATCCTTCTTAATGGAAACAAATTCAGCAGCATATCTTCCATATATTTTTAATCTCTCTTTTCTCCTCCAAAGTTGATTGATCTTAAGCCAGCTCAAATTCATTAAGCTTGTATTAACTCTCTATTCCAAGCCCATATTTATCATTCATGGCCAGAATTTTTACCTTGCTTGCTAAAACTGACTTCATTTTTCCCAAAAAAGAAAAATGAAACAGTTGCAATACTTTCTTATCCATTACAACAACTGCAAACTCTGTTCATAAAGGATTTTCTTCATGCCAGTATGAGAAGAAAAAAAGTAAACCAAACTTTTCGTGATAAGGTTCAGATTTGCCATAAAGGTGTGACGGGAAGGTTAATAGACCATGTTCAAAGTTATCGATTTCTGGGTGGATTTTATAATATAAAAAAAAGAGTATTACTGAAACCATGAAAACAATCTGGGCTCCATGTGTCTAAGAATTTCATGCTTTCAGAACTTTCAGCTTAGGTTTTTGCACTGAAGTGTTGGTCAGGGTAAGCTCCCCTTCTGTGCACGCTGCGATTGCAAGCTTCTTGTTAGACTGTTATAAGAAGGCAAATAGAGCCAGATTTATAAGCACACTGAGATGGAAGACTGTTTTGCTCAAACTATAACACAGTCAGAAGCACACTTGTTTGTTTGATGCATACTGGAGAAAGTGGCCTTGTTGCTGTGCACATACAAGTGCAGTAGTTTAAGTAGCATCAGATGGGTACTTAACTACCTGAAAAAGTAAATATGTGCTTCAAATTTCCTGCAGTGAAAAAGGGTGTCCCATATAGTCTATCCTAAAAATGGACTTTGCAAGACACAGGGGCACCTGCTTGACCTTCAAACACTTTTTTTTTACAGATGTCTTTTGAGCATTAGTCCCCTTTTGATTAACTTGTATGTTGTTCCATTTTTCCTTCTTCCCTTCCATCTCCACAAAGCTATTTAGTCTGAGTGTGTAGTGGTAAAAATAGGCAGAGGTTTTGATACTAACTACCTTCAGAACATCTGAGATGACCAAAGTTTGCTTCTAAACATGATCTGACATCCTGAACCAGAGATACTGTTAAAACAGTCCCACTGGAAGTAAGCAGAAAGTAACGGAAGTAGTTCTATGATCAAGACACTATCAACTTTAGCAGTTATCTGATGGGAGCATTTAATTTTTCTTATTGCTGGAGAATAAAACTGTATGTGTACCTTTAAGCAAGGTATTTATTTCTATTTACCAATGTGCTTCGCACTTTATAGCCATGGAGAATTTAAGTTCTGCCTACAATGAAACGCTGCTACCTGAGACCTGTGAGACACAGACTCATGCTGAATTCCCTGTGTACACTGTTTCAGTAATGCTACACAACAGCTTTGTGTTTGATCTCCTAGGCAGTGGCTGATTTTTTCTGGAAGATTAATTTAACATTGGTGCCTTATTACTATTTGCACTAGATAAATACCTGGAAAGATATTCTCATTGCTGCAAAAAGGTTACAATTTAATGGCAGACAGAGCTGAAGAAGATAAGGCTATTAACAATAGGAGGACTGGGCTGGTGGGAGATTTTTTGTTTTAGTCCCATAATTTAACTAGATTACTTACTCCAAAGTTTATGTTTATTGAAAGCTGACAGCCAGTCATTGAAGGATTTTTAGAAACAGGGTTTTTAGAATCGGGATCATTAGTTTGTGCATTTCCATGAGATTTTACATGAGTGAAAACTGATAGATGTTCTAGTTGTCGGTGTTATGATGGGAAGGAAGGTTACATAAATCTTTCCTCGATAAATCTACCTGGATAACAGATACTTGATACAGGAATTCTCAAGCATGAGAATAATCTATCAAGTTGAAAAAAAGCACACGTGAGTAAACTACTCTCCCCAAGTCCTGGAGAGGCTGTTATACTTGAGGGTTGTACTATATATCCCTTCCTGTTTACCACAGCCTGTACAAAGCCATGAGTCTTTTAGTTATTTCTGTCTAAACCCTAGCATCTTCTTATACCTTATAAAGAATGAATAAGTACTATTCAAAAGTTATACTTATTTGGAAAAAAAACCCAAACGAATATTTATTTAACCAAGATAAAAAACAAGAGGTCCTTGCACTATGCTCTGGAAGATATCCGTGTTTTGTCTCAAAGAAATAAGAGTCCTACAATCATCTTCCCTCCCAAAAGGCTAGGGAAAAGATGCAAAATTTGGTTGCTACATGGAAACTAAAAAGAGTAAAAAATAGGCATAATCTGCTGGATATCCCCTGGCAATATTATATCTCTCCCACATTGTTTTGGTACTGAAATGTCTGGGTGTTTCTGCAGGCTGTCTTTGATATTGGAAAAAAATATTTGGAAAGGTGCTCAACACTTCTAGAATTGGAACATCTAATCTAAACAACTGTTGATTCTCTCAAAGATCAGACAATAACTCCAAAATGAGAAAACCATTTTGTCTTTCCAAGTGTCATAGTTGTTCATTCCCATTCCAACAACACAGAATAAACTCTAGGGCTTTGGTACTGGGCTGGCCATAACAGCTTTGGTATCTGATACATAAAACAAGCCTTTCAAATGTTTTTAATAAGTTTAAAAGGATTTTTTTTTTTTATTTTTGCAAATTGTCTTTAAAAGAAAAAGAAAGAGTATGCTTTAGTTCTTTTCCATTTGCCAATCTTATGCATTATTTTAGCTTGTTACCATTATGCTAGTGGCTCTTGCCAGTAAGCATAGACATGAAAAAAAGTCCAACAGAACTGCTTGGCTATTCTGTGCTCAGCACATTTCTTTTAGAAGCGACCTTGCACAAAACCAATATCTCTGATATACTTCTGTGTAGAAGCACCAATGCAGATAAAGCATGGAAATAATAAACAAAAAGCTATCCAGTAATAGAGATTTTAAAAGAGAATTTAATCTACATCTTATGTATTAGTTGTCTGTCCGTGTATAACCTACTCACAATTGAACAGATGAATGATTTTAACTTTCCTTCTCAATTTTCTCTTTTTACTTGATAATCAGTTATTGCTTGGTTTTTCTATGCTATTAAATAGTATCAAGATAATTTAATGAAAATATACCACAGAATGACATAAAGCAAATTATGTTACATTTCATTCACATTATGAATATGTTAAGCTTGAAGTAAAAAAAAAATAAAAATTACTGACTTAGAAATAGTATGTCAAATAGTATGTTCAACTTGCCATCTGTAAGAAGCCAAACATATAGACATATCTATTTTCTTTGCTGGCATCTGGGTGGCAAATGTTAAACTTAGTGCATTTCATACAGGTTTCCCAGCAAATATGTTTATCCCTGTGCTAAATTTAAACCTGTACTTTGAGTAAACACATCATTTTTACTGATAGTACCATTTTATGGCTCAGTTTGGATGTGAAAGAACCTTGCTTTTACAGAGGAACCATGATTTACAGCATTTTCTTGCATTTATTTTAATGGCTATTTTTAAAATGCTGCAACATGTTCTGTATTCATGAATATTTTGCATGGATTTATGTAGATTAGCACTAGTAGAGGAGAAATAAATATGCCTTATTTATTTATTCTTTACATATCACACTGTAAAATTGTTGAAGGCAAAATAGTTCCGTGTTTTGCTAAGGAGAGCAGCTTAGACATCCCCATATGTAACTTGGCTTATTTGGCATAGTTAATAGATGCAGTCCTGTAACAGCAAAATTCATTATGCAAAAATTATAGCATTTACAGACAGAAGACTCTGAAGACAAATCAGGAGTTGATGTTTTCTACTTCAAACAGTTTGTTCTTCAAGCTCATTTTCTTGGTGTTAAGATGTTGTAACACTTCTACTGTTATCTGAGGTTTTTTGTGACATTGCGACACAACACTAACAAAACCAAATGCAATGAGGTAATTTAAAAGACCTTCAATAGGTATGGTATTCCTGAGAAAGTATTTATTTATTTTTAATAAAACTTCCAGGACGTAAACAAAAGGAGTTTTCAAATATTATCGGTTTAGTCTGTATATAGCATAGGCAGGTTGTGGCAATCCCAGGCACAAATACAGGCTGGGTGGAGAATGAATGGAGAGCAGCCCTGCGGAGACGGACTTGGGAGTGCTGGTGGACGAGAGGCTCGACATGAGCCAGCAATGCACCCTTGCAGCCCAGAAGGCCAACCGCATTTTGGGCTGCACCAAGAGGAGCGTGGCCAGCAGGTCGAGGGAGGTGATTCGGCCCCTCTGCTCTGCCCTGGTGAGACCCCACCTGCAGTACTGTGTCCAGTTCTGGAGCCCCCAGCATAAAAGGGATGTGGACCAGTTGGAGCAAGTCCAGAGGAGGGCCACGAAGATGATCAGAAGGCTGGATCACCTCTCCTATGAAGACAGGCTGAAAGAGTTGGGGCTGTTCAGCCTGGAGAAGAGAAGGCTCTCCAGGAAAAAAATTTTTACAGTGAGGGTGGTAAGACACTGGAACAGGTTGCCCAGAGAGGTGGTGGATGCCCCATCCTTGGAAACGTTCAAGGCCAGATTGGATGAGGCTTTGAGCAACCTGATCCGGTTGGAGATGTCCTTTCTCCTTACAGGGGGTTGGAGTAGATGGCCTTTGAAGGTCCCTTCCAACCCTAACCATTCCATGATTCTATAATTCTATGATCCCAGTTTTCATTTTAACACTAGAAAGATTATCTTGCCAGCCCTTCTAATTGGAAGACAATCAGAATATTTTGCTAACTTATTTTCTAGCCAGGATTTTAATACTTACTTAATTATGTATGTTGTGCAGCTTTTTGTGATATCATCAATTATATGATCTTTTCATGCATTAATGTTAATTGAATAGTAATTTGCCTTCATTTTCCTCCATCTTTCAAATGCTGAATACCTCTAAAGAGAGCACTTAAAAAGTTCATCCAGTCATTTGTTCTCTACAGATATTAATGTGAGTTGTTTCAGTTAAAACCCCACTCAGTTTTCTCAAATACCAGAAATAAGTTCTTTCCATTAGGCAAGAAAAGCACCCTTAATCACACCTCTATTCTTGCTGCTCTGAACACTCACTGGGCACACATCACATAAACCCCAAGGTTAACCACGATATTTACAAGACCTTTAACTTCTCATCCTGTCTTCAAAACCCACGTTCGTTCTCATTCTTTCCATTATTGGGTTTTATTTGATTATTGTAACTCTCTGCTTGGAAATCAAACACAGTTTTAGACCCAGAATACTAAATACACATCACTGCTGAAAAACAAACATTTTCAGTTAATATCTAACAATAGATAGACACTTCTCAGCATTACTGTCCCTGAGCATTTATAAACATTTGATTCCTTCTTTGCTGTCAGAATCAATGAAAAACAAACTTTGAGTTACATTATAATTTTATGTAAATATATGTCCTTCCTGAGTATTCTTGTGACTTTTTTGTTTCGCTATTGTGCTGTACATTACAGATTATCTATTTGTTTACTGTACTTAATATCTTGAACCTCTTCAATTCACTGATATGTGTAGGCCATTAGTAGACTGCTTCACTGATCCACAGGCAAGTGTCTCCTCTTGTCTTAACCTCATCTAGATATTCAGTGCAGTGGATAAGAACTGAGGTATGACGGAAGCTGGGAATCTGCTGACAACCACACTTTGGCTGTCCTAAAACAAAGTCCTCAGCCATCGTCACGCACAAGCATTCAACACCAGCTTTGTTTATGAGTGGTTGTATTTGATAGAATCATCTTAGCGTAATTCAAGAGGTGTTAAAGTATTTCTGCCACTCCCAAGCCCCAGTCCCCACTGCTGCCCCAGAAGGAACAAGGTAGCCTGCAGGAACAGACTGGGGACGGGGAAGGGGGTGAGGAGGGGTTACACAGAGACAAAGGCTGTTTTACCAAAGTGCTTGTCTGTTTTTTCTTTCAGTGCCATAATTGGTGATTAGCACTTTAATAATGGATAAATTCCATTGACTGAAATTCCTCCCAAATCAGTAAACTATCTATTTAACAATTCTTTATCCTATTTACAAGTTTCTCATGTTTGATCATGGACTGAAAAATGAGCATTACATTTAAATATCATTTCAGACCCAGGTATTATGTATTCCTAAATTGCAAGTGGGAACAGTGTTCTAAGACTTGCAGAATAATAGAACTCTTCTACCTACAAGCATGAGAAAATAAGAACTAAAAATAATGCAGAATACATCTTTTATTTCATGCCGCAAACAGCAGTTGGAGATGATCCAACTGCGATCCTGTAATCATAATTTGACATGTTGGCCTACAAGGACGCTGCCAACTATATCATCTCACATGAAATTTCACAAGAAATTTCAAGACGACATCCTACACTGTGAAAGAGAAAGGTGCTACCAGATAAAAGGGTGAAAAAAACCAAAAAGGCAGCTGCGTGTTGACTCTCCCTAATGAAACACGTGAACTATTGTGGGATGGTAGTTGACTGCCATCACCACCAGTTGCTCTGGCCCAGGACTCGCTCTTGCCTGGCTGGTGAGGCGCAGCAGCACGGCGCAGGCGCAGCCCCCCGCACTCCCCCCCCCGGACC
>WHYT01001275.1:29862-55617 GCA_009806455.1 Tetrax tetrax
GCCGTTCCCATGCCATGGCTGGAGGTAAAGGCCCCCACTTACTCCAGATGCTGAATCATAGAATCATTTAGGCTGGAGAAGACCTTGAAGAGCTTTGAGTCCAACCGTAAACCCAACACTGCCAAGACCACCACTAAACCATCTCCCCAAGCACCAATCTGCCCATCTTTTAGGTACCTCCAGGGATGGTGACATGACATGACCACTTTCCTGGACAGCCTGTTCCAGTGCTTGACAACCCTTTTGGTAAATAATTTTTTTCCTAATATCCAATCTAAACCACTCCTACTGCAACTTGAGGCCTTTTTCTCATCCCTTCACTTGGGAAAAGACACCAACACCCACCTTGCTACCATCTCCTTTCAGGTAGCTGTAGAGTGACTGACCCCTGACTCACTCCAGCAGCCGACACCACAGGCCAGGGGCACCCCCATCCGCAGTCCGACTCCGGCAGCTGGCACCCAGTCCTCTCACAATGGTCCCCCACCAGCCGCACTGAGTCCTTGCAGCACTCACACATGGAACGGAGAGTGCAATTATGGGGAGAGATCGTTAAGGAAAGATTTAATGGGGAGTTCAGACAGACTCTGGCAATCAGGCCCAGGGCTCGGCCAGACAAGCGTACTGACCGGCCAGTTTACACACGATCGTGTATTCCTTTTTCCTTCCTCCTCTGCACATTGCTTCTTCAGTTTGTACAGTCCCACCGACTCCCCTCCAACATCCCAGGCCCGCCATTCTGCACCCTTCACAGTTGCAAAGTCCTGTTTCCCTGCAGTTTCATAGAATCACAGAATGATAGAGTCATTAGAATTAGAAGGGACCTTTAAAGGTCATCTAGTCCAACCCCTCTGCAAGGAGCAGGGACATCTGCAACCAGATCAGGCTGCTCAGAGCCTCATCCAACCTGGCCTTGAATGTTTCCCCAGATGTTCCTGTCTTTTACCCATCAATTACAGCAACTGGCCACGTTTGTTTCTGGTTATTTTCATTAACACTAATTGGTCAGGTTTTATATTTCTAAGTCGTCCTCTCCATGCCTTTCCTTATCATCCCAATTTGGCAAGGTTCTTAGAAAATTTTGCTTAAAAATAAACTTTCCCACACTCCACATATCCTTACCAATAAGTGCATCTGACCAGGTTTGTTCTCATCACTGCCTCCCTTATCACTTGTCTGACACATTTGTGTCTCTCCGTTCTTGTTTATGCCTTCCTCCTTTTCTTAACATCCCTTTTCACACTGCAAAGGCACTTGACCACATACCCTTGAAGGAGCAGACACTCCTTCTACATATCCTTACAGGAATCACTGCAATTGTTAGGACTCTGCCAGCTACTGACAGTATCAACTTCCTGGAAGTTGAACTATAGATTTTTTCAAGACACTAATAATTTTAAGGATAATATTTAACTGTGCCATTTTTTCCACTGTGCTGAATGTCTTCCTTAAAATATTTCAGAAGTCCCAGGCTCTCAGATCAGTCAAGCAGAAATTTTTTTAATATATGATCATAGGGACATTTTCAAAGTCAAGGAAGCAGAAAAATTTGAAATTGAACTCTTTGTTTACACATGCATTTTTTATTAGAGACATATTTACCCAAATTGAAGAATAAATATTGGAAAGCATAAATTGAATCCACTGCATTATCTTCACTCAAAGTTTAAATACTCCATCTGAACTTTTACTATTTAGCTGTGGCTTTTATGGTTCCAAGGGATTTTTAGTTTTAATTTCTGGTGTTTATGGTAATGCTACTGGCTAACAAGGTTCTGTTGCTACAGGATAAGCTTCCAGTGTTCTGTATATTGACTTAATATAACAGCACTCCGCTTGTTAGAAGAGCACTTTTAATTAGATAGGGGATACTAGAAGTGTGGCATGGTTGTTGCTGATGTTGTAAACATGTAGCTTTTACAATTAGCAAATAATGCAGTCCAAAATAGTAGACATAGTATTGTTCTCATATTTGAAAAGATTTACTCCATTTTTATTAGCTCTTAGAGTGAATATTTATGCTGATTTCCATTTACTTCTGTAAATTAGTGTGCCATTTAAAATTATTTTTGCCTCATAGCTCCCAGTTTCCCTTTATTAATCAGATGTTAGCATGGCCTGTGTTACCACACTTCAGCCGCTTTGGAACAAATCCACTGTATCAGCTAATCAGCTGTTTAATCTAACATGGCCAACTGGGTACTGAACCAGACGAGTGGTGATTGCATAGTGCTTCTTGCTTTCTCTCTTTCCAGCTGAATCCTGCTTGCTGCTGGATTCTGCAGTGAATATTTGACAATAGTCCAAGACATATGCTAACTCCACTAGCTGTGATTTTATATCTGTTTTTAGCTAGATTACTACCACTTGTTTACAATAGGAAAATGTTCAAGTTTACAAAGTTCTGACTTGGAAACAAACATAATTTATTACTAAATTAATAGAAACAATTGGAGCATTTTCAAAGCATTAAAATGGCTGTTCTTGTCTTGTAATTCGTTTGCTACTTGAAAATTGTCACCAAAGAGTTTAATCTTGCTAACCAGGTACGTGAGAAGATGATCAGAGCTGAAGATCCAACTAGTGGAACAAACTTCTATCATGTTTATACAACAAAAAGAAGTGAGGTTTGTGTGGGAGTAATTCTGAAAAACAAAACACCATGAAAAATGCAGAGATTGGACAAAAGCAGAACAGGATTTAGTTTTGAAACTAATCAGGAGCACACAGAAAAAAAAAAAACTTTCTGAGGAGAAAATCCAAGGGATTTTACCTCTTTTGAAACTTGAGAAGAAACAGAAGAGTCAGATTAATGGGTGTAATACTGTAGAGCCTTTCTCTAAAGAATGCCATGGGCCATAAAAAGAAAGGACTCCAATTTGGAAGGAAGACTAGGAAAAATACAGCAGGACTGAAGATTCCTTACAAGGCATATTTATGGGAAGAATTGATCAAATCTTTGAGAGATCTCATTTATGTGTGTTTTTGTTTGACAGAGCCTTTAGAAAAGTTTTTCTATTACATATATCAAATCTAAACAGCTCCTCTTCCGCGGTACTTGATAGCTGACTTTTAAAAGCCCATTAGATATGAAATAATAATTCATAGTTTCACATATGATTGGAAGCGGATGTGCTGCTTCATGTTCACTCAGAGGTTGAATAAACAGACCTTCTTCCTCTGAATTCAAGCTCTGAGTTAATTCTGAGAAGCATGGGAGACCTGGAATAAAACTTTGTGTAGCAGCCTCAGGCAAATCAAAAGGTCCCTGGAGTTAAAAGCTTCTGAAAGTGCAGGACAATACTAAGTCTGGTTCAAAGTTACACTTCATAGTCTGCAAAAAACAGAGACTAACAATGAGGAAGATGTTTGGCTAGTATACCTGACAACAGCTTTTTCTGAAGTGTTCATTTTTCTAGTAGCTGAGTGTCTGGTCCAAGATTCATTTGGGTTCTTTCTAAAGTTCCTGAAGGAACAGAACGTCACCTTCAGAAAAGAGTTTATTGTATTTATTTAAGCAACAGTATTTGTCATCTCTGGAGGATCACTTATCCATCTTCATTGCTGAGGTTGTTTTAAAGACTAGTTAAAGATTGGACACACAATTTAAGGATGATTAAAATTAAGTCACTTGAAGTCCTATCCATAATTTAAAAAATTCTTAAACAGATAATAGGCCAAAGGCTTAATAAAAAAGCCAAAACAGGTAAAAAAAACCCAAAACAAATGGTATATGTGTATGAGAGAGTCTCCTTGTATAACAAAACTGAGTCATACAGAGAAAATTTTGAGTCTAGAAAGAAGTAAAAAGACCTGACAGATGTTTAAGAAAATGAATACTCTTGTATTCACTAAATGAAATTAAAAGCTAACATACTTAAAATAGAGGAGAAATAATATTTCCTTGTTAAGCTGAAGTTGAGCTCTTGAACTCTCCATTGTGGAATATTATAATTGACAAATCACTTTGTAAATGTAGGCAGCTAAGAGGAGTAACTTCAGCTCTATTCGGAAAGGGTAAATGGGTTTTATATCCTAATTCTTCAAGATATAAAATGTCATTAGATAATTCTTTTTGTCCATATCACACCATTGTATTTATGAACACTAATGAGACTTTATGCTTCCCTGTGGAGGTATACATAATTGTTCAAGAGAGGATAATTATTCTTCATAGCATTATGGTAGTTTTTATGGTCTGGCTACATTAAAAACTGTTTAAAATATTTACAACAAATATTTAATGAAGAATGTGAAATATTTACTACAGTTCATGATACTGTAACTCCTCCTAACACATACACATATATGTGTGTATGTGTCTGTATGTGCGTAAAATCACACACCAGTTTATTACAATCAATTCAAGTGGCTATATTTAGGACCCTGTTGCTTAAGGGAGTGGGTGAATTTTAAAAAATCCCATAAGCCTAAGATGCTTATGAAAGTCAGAAGAAAGTGAGATTGAAAAATTCTTCTTACCCTCATGAACATATCCACATATGTAGTTAGATTCATTTGATTAGTCATTTAGAATAAGGAGTGATAGTATTTGGAACAAGAAAATTTTTATCAACCTATTTCTGTATGGCTTTTTGCCTCTTGGACACTGCTGCAGAGAATCATCTGTAGCTGGTTTAAAAAAATCCAGAGTTTATGGTAAGAATGATCATCACAAATCATAACATCATTCTTACCCAAGAAAACAGGGCAGTATTCTTGCCCATCCCATCCCAAGGTACTAGTGAGTGTTAGCACAGCTTGACAGTAGCCCAAAGGGAGTCACAGGTGGTCTGTACCTCTGAAAAGCAAGGTCAAACAGTTTTATTTTATAGCCCCATGGCTCCCTTAGCAACTATGTCTCATGGGATGTGTTTTACTGCAAATCATGTGCTTGAAATGAGAGTAAGAAAGAAGAATGTGTCTCTACAAACACTTTCCCCAAAACTATTGTACACTGGAGAACAAAAATGAAGAAATTACATGATCTGCCCACTACTTGTGAATATAGTACAGATTAGATTATCCCAGATTAGATCAACCCCAGCATCTGTTAAAGTGTGTGAGGTCTTTAGGAAGTCACTAGTCCTGCTGTCCAGTAAGATAAATGAGACCTGGGGTTTTTTTTGTTAGGTGCTGCTGTTAAAGAGGCTAGAAGAATGCTATGGTGCCCAATACCTAGCAATAGGTTTTATAACACTGAATAATTCAGATAAGCATCTAGCACACATCCAACACTTTAGTACTAAAGAATTAAGTAAATTCTGATGCTGAAGGAAATGTGACATATGCTAATTTATTTCAATTTTACCCAATGATCTACCAGGAAGATGTGTGCTTTTCTAATTATTTTTACTATCATGAAGCTGCTATAATCAAGCTAATAATGGATTTTGTTGTTATGAGGGGTTCTGGGTTTTTTTGGGGGAGTGGAGGAGGGGAGTGGCCTGTATAAGAATGATACGGTATTTTCTTAAACAGGAACATAGGATCAGATTATTATTCCAGTTCTACATGTGTTTAGAAGGAAAAAAGAATGTCTGGATAGAAATTACTTGTGACTCTGAGGTGCATACATAATGACTACATGAATGCTCATTCTTATGTAGCCATTCCACCTTGCTACTGCAGCAGCTTGACAGAAGAGGTTAGCTAAAGTAAGCAATTTGTGCTGACATTTTTTTTTTTCCACAGAGGTGTCAGGTTGTCATATGCAGCAATTATGGTATTAGCAGATACTGAAGAATGAGCAAGATTTATTCCAAGAAGCTGAATTACCATCAGCCAGTTCCATTCCCATCCTCCTTTTGACATCGTAAAGAGAAGTGGCCTGCCACTGCATTAGTCTTCAAGGAATCAGAGACATCGTATCTTCTTTTAGTATTCGGGTCTGGCAAATACCAGAAGAATTAATGCTTTTTGAAACTTGTAAACTTAAAATAAAAGTAAATCTGTTCCATCAAACGTCACATTATTTTTCACTGTAAAATCAATGAGACTATTACTTTTTTGGTAGAAGACTAACAAAATAATTTATATTGCACATTTAAACTTTGCTACATAGTCATTATGATGTTATTACTGCAAAACACTTTATAGATAAAATTCTCTATGTAAAGGTAAAAAGTAGAGGGCTTAAGGCATACTGTGAGGAGAAAATGTTTATCTCTAGAAGAGAACAAAAAGTGAGGTGTTAGAAAAACAACCTTTCATTTACCTGCATGAAATAAGGAACGAGTGTTTCCCATCCAATCAAGACTTTGGCATATCCATTAGAGGATGTCTATCTCTGTTTTTTAGGTAGGGTAAACCAGAAAGGTTTATACTATGTATGCGTACTTCCCTTCATGTGCAAAGAAGATCAAAGACATTTTTTGAAAATGTTGTTTTTAAATAATGCTGACTTGCAGTGAGCAAATCAATATCTTTTCCTTGTGAAGGTGAATTGTTAGCTTAGGAAAAAAAAACAAGGTCAGCTTTTCACTTTGCCTCTTCAATATCTGTGAAAATATAGTTTGAAATGAACAGCAACCCATTGTGCCTCCACTGAAATACACGCCATGCTTGTTGTCTGCAATACAGCATTGTTAGAAATACAGTGTGGAATGCTACTGTTGTCCTTCACCTTCAGAAAATGTTAGGAAGCCCTTAATCCACATTCATAAGTGAAGACGAGATTTTTAAATTGGGCTTTTTGCCTTGCCAGATGTACTTCTTATCACATTAAGGAGTAGAACGTGCCGTCAGAACGAGCTGCAGCACTGCGTGGGATGAATCGCATGAAGCCCATTAATTTCAAGCCTGTCATACCGAACTTTCCTATAAATACTCATTACATTTTAGAAACACTTAAAAAAATAAAAACAATGCATCAGAGCCCTGATACGAAGAAACAGTCTTTTCTATCCCATGTTTATTGAGCTGTTCCTGAGTCAAAAGCCTGTGTATAGGAATATCTTTGCAGAACTGCAGACATCACCACTTGTATTCTCAGCCAGTGCACTACAGAAGTTGATGAATGGTGCTGGAAGGGTCACTGCAGGGCCTCGATGAATGGTGCTGGAAGGGTCACTGCAGGGCCTCAGTGAGAGCTCCAAGGAGCCCGTAGAAGGTCATTCCATGAGAGTAGGTGTACTGGGTCTGGCTGGGATGGAGTTAATTTTCTTCATAGCAACCCATAGGGTGCTGTGTTTTGGATTTGTGATCAAAACAGTGTTGGTAACATATCAACTTTTTAGCTACTGCTGAACTGCGCTTGAACAGCATCAAAGACTTCTCTGTTTCTCACTGTGGCCTCAGCAGTGAGTGTCCTTGGTGTGAGCAAGCACCTGGGAGGGGATACAGCTGGGATAGCGGATCCAAATTGACCACCAAAATACTCCATACCACGTAAGGTCTTGCTCAGCAATAAAATTGAGGGTGGAGAGTTTTTGCAAAGTAGCAGTTACTTGGGAATGGCCTGGGCATTGGTTTGCTGGTTTTTGCATCATGTGGAGGTTGTGTGTTTGTTTTGTTGGTTTTTTTTTTCACTTATTAAGATGTATCTTGACACACTTTTGCCTTTCTGGTTCTCTCCTCCTTCATGCTGGGGGTGACTGAGTGGGAAATTACCTGCTACCCTAGCCCTTGTTCTAGCTGCTTCTCTTTTAGCTCTAGGATTACACCTGCCTTTCTGCGAAGTGGCTCAGTTTCAAACAAAAAGCTGGAGAGTGACCTATTCCTTTTGCACACTAGGGGATGTGTCTGCAACTGGAAATGGATGGTTTGAGCTTACTTCATGTTCATGAACTAAGAAATAAAATTCTTACCTGTGAGATGAGAACTTTATTTTTATTATAAAATTACTTTTGCTATAGCTTCTTTCATCCATGGCTTGACCTGAACTCTGTGTTATTTGAGTTTATTAGACATCTTTGGACTAAGGAAGCAGGCATTTAGATGGAATTTTGCTGCTTAACTGTGGACTGCAACAGCTGTGAAGCCGTACTGGGCACATGCAAAAGCAAGGTCCAACCCTTGCATTTTAAACCTGAAGACTGCCTTGATGTAGGTCACCAAAATAGTTCTCAGGCCTGACATCTGCTTTTTAATCAGCAAAAGTGGGCAGTGTGAAGCCACTAGTCACAGCCTAACAGCATTTAATCCGTCTGAACAATGATGGAGGGCCTACAATTTAATATTACTTGGCATTTTCTTTATATCAATCTGGTATCATCCAAAAAAAAATCTTTATATCTCATTCATTTGTGAGACAACTATCTGGATACCTTGTGAAGCTAGAGTCCTGAAACTTCTTTATGGTTCCCAGACTACGAATGGTGCTGGCTATGAGCTAGCTAGCACAGCTTGCTTGTATCATAGCAAGTGTTTTTTTCTTTGAATAAACAGCCAATGTCAGGCAACTTATACTGAATTGAATATAGCTATAAAATCATGACTGTGCTGACTGATCTCTGGCCCCTGTTATATCAGGAGGCTGTAAAATTCTGTAGTCTTTCAAAATACTACATTTTTATCAGGTTCATTTCTGATCATATAAATAATTTTATGTTGCATTGATCTAAGGTCTTTTTCCCTAAGTGGCTAGTCTCTGGGGTAGGCTTATGTCTGGATAACCCTATATTAGGTGAGGAGATGGACTCTTCCAAGCTTTTTATTGTTTATGTAGCTTTGAAAGCTTCAGAGAAACAGTGTCAATATTGACCTTGAGTTTTGGGTAGTGGCAGTTACCAGGTAGGTCTCTGTCACTCTGCCCTTCTAAAGGTGTCTCTTACTAAACACAGCTATTTAATATCTAGTCATAAGCAAAACAAAAACCACTTGATAATTTCATTTCTAGTGATCATTTCCAGTGATCTTACATTTTGTTAATTTCATTATAAATTATTCCTTTCTCAGTGTGTGAATATTTACATGCTCATGAAGAAGTCAATATTAAGACTCCAACATAGCTCTGACTTTGTGTTAGCAGAAAGGTCCTTCCAGATTTGATGGCACTTTTAAATTAATGCCATTTAAGAATGTTTTATGGTATTCCTTTTTGTTCAGCTCAAAAAGAAAAAAGATACAAACTTCCTCAGATAAACAGGGAAAACATTTTTTTTTTCCTTCGGTGTGCCTTCAGTAGCTATTTTAAAGAAGGATTTCCTATTCAGGAAGACCTGGCTTAGGAACGCCTGTTTCCTAGAATGTAAGGAGTTAATGGAAAACAATATTTTTGTTAAGCAAATATAATTGCTCATGATGGTATTGTACTTGCCAGTTTTAATGCAAATTAATGTGCTCCTATCACGTGCATCGTAAGTTAATATATTTGACTTAGATGTGAAGCAGTAACCCTACAAACACGATTTGCTATCAGCATACACTTTTTCTTACTATTACAAATATTTGAGATGATACTGGTATTGTTTTATCTTCTTCTGTGTGCTCCTTTTATTTAAACTTACACTTATCCTCTTTGCTAATGATCTGGAATTCTTTTTTATACCGTTCCTATGGCTATTTCAAGATTTTCATTTTTCTGACCATTGTTTGCCAGTATCTTGTTACAACAAGAAATTTATACCTAGCCAAAAATCTAACAGTGAAACACTTCATAAATCAAAAGCTATTGAACATTTGGATCTATCAAATGAGTCCTTTGATTATTTTACTACAAGAACTCTTTTTTTTTTCTATTCTCTTTGTTCCCTTGGGGTTTCATATCTTAGTCCATGAGATACTACAGAGATGTTCATGTTCCCATTATAAAGACATTTTACTTTTACATATTCTCAACAGACTGGATAGATTTCATATAGAAATATATAGCATTCTATCTATGAATTGCTTTATTCAAAGCCTATGACTGTTAATTTAGTTTTAGTGTGGAAGATCATGATAACTTCTCAGACTAGGACTCAGGACCAACTTGTTCAAAGTTTTATGTTGACTTTACCTGTATGCCCTTAAGCTTAGTATCATTTTTATATTGCAAGTCCCACAAGGCCTTATGAGAGTTTTTCTAAAATCCCAAAACCCTGTGACATTTGCTTAAGTAATGATGTAAGCTTTCATTTTGAAAATAAGTTTTTATAGACATTGTGGTTGCAGAGAGAAACTGGAAAACACAAAATCAATAATTCCAAGTGAATCTGCTCATTTTTAAAATCAGACCATGTATTTACACCATAAATAAAGCACATAAATACTTAAAATTGTTACTGTCAAGCTTGAAAACTGTAGTCTCTTTGGAAAAATCATACAGTAAAAATCTTTAACTTCCCTGTAGCTGCAAATCACTTCTTCTCACTTCCAGCATCTCCTATCAAAATCTTTATTACTGATCAAAAAATTAAAGCTTTTCCCCCAATAGATTTTCCTTAGGTTAGGGTAGATTTGTTTCCCAAAAGGTCTTTCTCTTGAGCATCAATACAGCTTATGTCCTCTAAGCACATCAAAGAATGTATTCTGATCTAGTAAAAAAATTACTTTAGCTAGCTGCTATGCAGTTTCTGTCACGATTTTTTTCTTTCTTTGTGAATTCTGATTTTCTGCAGTGTATTTCCTTGCTATGGCTTATTTATTGATTTTGAAGTTTTAATGGAAATTCCTCAATATCCTATGACTTAGAAATTACATTTGGGCAAATTCTTCTCCAAATTTCATTATTATTCCACAGTGACTTTGTTGCTTGCTCTAGTAAATAACTGGTACTTTTGCAATTAGTTTGGTTTGCTCAGAGCAGGAATTTTTTTTTAAATGTATATCCACCCTTGTACCACTGGATGATGTCCTGTATGTTGGCAAACATCATATGAAAAGGTAAAAAACAATTATTAATGTTTCAGAGAATTATTTTCTACAAGAATTGGGCAAAGCTGAAAATACCAACAGATCTTGTTACAAAGGCATGGGGAGAAATCTGAGGAGAATCAATGAAACACCATGCTTTATTTGTAAACATGTATGGAAAAAATGCATTTCTGATGTGGTTTTTTTCACCATGAGCAGGTAAGAGAGGAGGGACTGAATGGACGGAGTATCCACAGTTGTGTTATGGAAATAAACAATAAAAAATTGGAGCTGCACGAGTGGTACACTTATGAAGATATATGGGAAAAATAACAAATGTATGTTAAGCATGTGTTTCCCTTTCAAAGGAGATGAAGTGATGAGTATTGATCAAGAGAGGATGTTAGTAACACTCATGCTGAAGATCTCAAAATATGGGATAAAACCTACCGTCTCGCTCATACGATGTCTCTTTAAAAGTCTGTCTCTTGCCAGAAAAGTGTTAGCATTAACGTTCTACTCTGGTCTTGTTCACCTAGTAGCTATGTAGATGAAGGTGAAGATGAAAAATACTGCTTGGAACAGATGAGAAATGAAAGCTACACAAAATATTTTTGTACATTTAAGTTCAATATCCCTACAGTTTTTCTTTCCTCTTTCAGAATGGTTAGTTAGTCTTTATGTTTCAAACTGTAGAGGGCCAGATTCCCGTACCATGTAAATCATCTAAGTTAATAAATCATTTCATATCAGCTGAGGGTCCAGTCCAAGCAGTTTAATAAGATTAGGAGTGGTTGGTAAGTCAGAGAACAAGGATAATCTTTGATCAAAGTTGTCCAAAAAACATTCAAAGGGTCTGTTCCCTTTTCTACTTTTATTGGAGCCAAATTTGTGGTTAGCCCTGCACTTCATCGTCTGACCTTGAGTTTAGAACTGAGTCTTCTCTCTTTTACTTCTGACCATTACCACTTCTTCCTCAAGGACCTCATTAAAACCTGGTTATTCTTTAAACACATGATGGACAAAAAATATTTTTAGGAACAAGGAAGTGTCAATCTTAACCAATATGCAAGAGCAGGTAAAGGAGAAGGGATACCTGCATTCACCTTCTTCAAAAAAACTTAATAGAATCACATAGTTGGTTTAATCTCTAGATCACAGAAATGGCTCTGATCAGCAACACTGATTAAATACTAAAGCTGTTGAAAATCCTAGCACTTAACCTAAGAAATTGGCTTCCCAGTGTTGGCTTCCCAGTTAAACATTACTTTCTTTATGAAAGACAGATAATGATTTCTCTCCAGCAAAATATCACTTTCAAAATAGATATTACCTGCCACAATTACATTGCAAACATGCGATAATATAATTTATTCTAGAAAAAAATGTTACAACATTTTCTTTTTGTGAGCCAAAGAGCCATTGCAAGGTTTCTTCTCCTCTGGATACATAAAGTAGCTGAAATCCTGACTATTACTAGCTAATGGTTAATATAATCTCTCTAGATGTTGTCTATTTCCCTTACTTTTCTCAGGAGATACTGTTATTTTCTATTGTGCAAGATTTTGTCCTAAGCATGGCATAAGTATGTCTCACGGCACATCCATTTTAAAAGTTTCCTCCTTTTTAGAAGGAAAAGATACCAAACTTCTCAAACCCAGAGAGGTTCTAACTTTTTTTTTAATCACTGTTGTATTGAACATTTAATTTGCACTGCTAGAAGGCTCCGTGAATTATTAAAATTGTTGAAATAATTACTGATTCTTCATAGGTACTAAACACAACTCAATACATCATTTATAGCATCTAAGACCAGAAGGCAGTAGTATGTCATTTAGCCTGACATTTTCAGTAACATCCACCATGGGATTTGAAATATACATCAGTCTATTAAATAATGTAATAAAAGCAATGTTGTGCAGGAAATGTTTGAGATTATAAATCTTTGGTTTTGATTAACGGTAACATTACTGACCCTCTTTAAATGCTGTTTAGTTCTCTTGTATTGAAAGGGCAAATAAAAATCAATGTGAGGATACTGGACATAAGGGATACAATATAGATTAACATTTTCACAGCTGAAATAGATACAGAACATTTTATCTGAATGTATCATAGCTCCTTGTACAATCAGTTTCAAATTTTAGTGGCTAATGAACGCATGCTTTCCAGAGATGTTTTTGATAGTTTTTTAATTATGGAAAAAAATAGAAGCATCCAGAGTTTGAAATTCTATGGCAAATGTATCAGTGTAACCATTTAACTAGTGATACTGATTAAAGTGTTTGCAAAGTGTTGTGGACACAAGTGCTAAGAGAAGTTGTTTGGTTGTATCAGTATAGTAAAAATATTCTTTCATTATATTGCCTAGAAAGAGCAACCTTTACTTTTTCTGCTCATATCTCCACTTTACTTACTAATACCCAGCTAAAATGCCATTTCATTAATTTTTCCTAAATGTTATCTGATATTTTCTGTAAAAGTAGATCTTGTCTTCTGGTTTATTATTCAGCAGTGGCCCTTTCCAGGAGAAGTTTCAAAGTGAGCTCAGCTTTCATCTATCTTGCTTGGAATTTGTTGGAATCTGAAAATAACTGTGGTCTAAAAAAAAGAGTTTGTGGAGTATACTTTATTTAGTTTTCCATTATATGCAATCCATATAATAATGAATTATATCCGCTAGATGTGTTGAGTACTATATTATTGTACAATGTTCCAAGGAAAGATTAGAAAACGAGAAAACTGAAGACCTGTATACACACTATGATTATTAAGTTCAGTAGCAGTAAATAATGATGCTTCCTACTATAGTGGGAGCTGGAGAAATTCCATATGGAAATTCAGGGAGTATTATTTGCTGCAATTTTCACCAAACAGGAGTAAAATTACATATATCATAATATTAATACAGCAAACAAAGATGCTGAGCAAATAGACTGTGGATGACAATGAAAGTTAATTTGTTAGATAACTGATTAATTAAAAACACTTACAAGGTGTTTTAGAATTTCAAAATGTAAGTCCATGTTTTCTACAGCTTCCAAATCCTTGTGAAAGACTGGCAGATTGAAATCATAGAGGAGAGCTTTTGGGTTGATATGAATGAATTAGCGGTTACTTTAAAAGATGGCACATACTGGCCACAACCATTGTATGCCAGCAGTATCTGCACTGCAAATGTAACATAGCAGGGATATATAATCAGGCAGCTATAATAACCCTCATCGTCATGCTTTACCAAAGCTCAGAGTCTGAAATGTGAAAGTATATAGATTTGAATATCTATCATGCCTTTCCCTTTCTCCTTCTTTCACAGGAATGGTTTACAACACTCAAAGAGACACACTACAGACATGAGCAAAAAAATTCCAGTTATTTCCTCTTAACAGTCACCAGAAACATAAAGATGGTCACAGAAATCTGAAGCAGTGCTGGAAAATGGTCTAGATCCAGTGCTGGGATTCAGTTTCCCTAAGTATATCTCAGGGGTCTCATCTGTAGTAAGTCTCCGTTCCCATCTGGTCAGTGATATGCTTCTGATAGAAACCATATTTCAGTGTAGAGTTAAAATCACAGACCAGAAAAAAATCACTTGTAATGTCTCAGAGCCCTAAGGAAAATGGACCCCTGTTGACACATCTATTTGCTAAACAAATATTCAAACATGATTTTAACCACTTTTTTTCTGTCAGCCTTCCTTCTCAAAGTTAGGTATATCAAACCATCTGGCACAAACTCAACAATTCAGTGCTTTAGACCATTTCAAAGAGAACTGCTCCCTGAACTTCTCTTCACTGAGAGATCCTGTGATCTCTCATTGGGCCAAAGTACTCTGCTTTCGCAAACTACTAGGATAAGTTTCTCACAGGAAAGCCAGAGATTAATTTCTGCCAATG
Source organism: Tetrax tetrax (assembly GCA_009806455.1). Classification (NCBI taxonomy): domain Eukaryota; kingdom Metazoa; phylum Chordata; class Aves; order Otidiformes; family Otididae; genus Tetrax; species Tetrax tetrax. The sequence continues at coordinate 44,535 of WHYT01001275.1, forward strand.
AGGAAGGAAGCATAGCAAATAAGGTGGGGCTGCTATCTAAAATTAATTAATTAGGTAACTCCTCTGAACACTGCCACGGTGACTACTCTTTACTAAAGCAATTACAGGTGCCTTATTGTGTGAGAAGTGGAGGATCCTCCCTACCACTCCCACCCACAATACCAGTTGCTAGGAAGGAGGGGAAAGAGAGAGGAATTTGATAAATTTCCCCTCCCAATCTGTGCAGTTTTGGGTTGAGTCCAAAGAAAATATCTGCACTCATACTTAGGGATTATCCTGAAGTTTTAAAATAATTACTAGCTGACACTGCTGTTCCTGCTGCAACACAACAGTTTCTGCTTCTCCCTTGAAAGGGTAAAAGCATTGTAGAAGCTGCAAGGTGTTGAGTGAGTATCAGCCTGCAGTTCAGCTCTTGTCTTTTTCCCTTTCCTTCCATAACAGATACTCACATGTAACACAATGAAGTAAGAAGCCTCTCATTCTCTAAAACTCACCATGCCTCTTTTCTAAAGCTATAAGTCATTTCAAGGAACAGCAGTTTGTCTCCTAGCTACAGCGGGGACTGAAGGAGCAAGAAACTTATGGTCATCTTTTGTTGACTATACTTGCAGCATTCAGACTAGAGTAGAATAAAACAGGAGATTTCTTTGGAAAGTGAGGACATGGATGAGGGTGAGGCAAAGCTGGTGAGAGAGAAGTGATTTATAGAGAGAATGGATAGAAGGAAGGGACTGTGTTTTGGGAAGCTCAAAGGAATGGAAACTTCCAGGAAACTAAGGTGAAAAGCTTTTGTGTGGGCAGGCTTTGTCAGGGTGAATGTATATAGGCTAAGCAAGGTGTTAGGGAGTCAGCTTATTAAAATACAGGAACTGGGGAATAGGAAACCTTAGGAAAGAGAAAACAGGCCTTACTTCAATAGCAGTGATGCTCAAGAGAACTGCTTCAAGGTATGGGGATAAAAAAAGCAGCAAACATTCTCTCAGCAAATGAAATCATAACAAGAATTGGGTGAAGGAAGAATGAGATTTTGTTGCAATGAGAATCTCTTATTTAGAAGTATTAGGCTCATATACGACAAAATTATCATCAGAAAAGATACAGCCTTTCATAGGGACCTTTCCTGTGCTGTGTCACATTTTCTACTGATGAAATTATGCAGTTATCTGAGAAGACTTCACTGCTGATCATATGAAAATGTGAACATATATGGCAAAGTGTGGAAACAGGGTGCAACATTTCAGGTTTCCAATGAAGCTATGTAAGAAGGAAGTCTGAATGGTCTTCCTTGAGCTGGCAATCAGGGAAAGGAATTATTTGTCTATGTGAATGGAGGCATGGGGCAGAAAGGAAAATATGGTAAAGTTTTCAATGTTGCAGTCAAAAAAGAGGATGAATTTGTCCAAATATGTATTCTGAAGTGAAAAATTAAGAATATAAAAAGAATGAATGGGAAAAAGAAGGAAGGGACTAGTAATTAGTATAAAGCAGAAGTGTGAAAAAAATTGCAGAGGGAATAAAAACTTCAGGGAACAAATGGTGAGGATTAAAGGCTGTGAGAAAGGAGGGAGTTTTTTATTAAATGTATTAGAAGACTAAAATTACAGAATAGCCCCACTGTAGCTGGAGAATTGAAGTCTAGAAACAACCAACCAATTGCTAGGATCTTCCAGAGATTAATGGTTCTAGCTTCTGAAAAGGATCTACACTTTTTTTTTCTGATATGGATGTATCTGGTTCTGATATCTATCCATTAGTTCTTGTTATGAATATATCATTAAGCATCTGATATTTTCAGTCTTTGAAAACACTACAATTTATTATCATCTCTTAATCTTCTGTTTGCTTAATATATTCATAAGCTTAATACATTAAGCTTTTAAAGATTTTTGCTATAAGGCTTTTCCCAATCCACATATCATTTCTGTAATTCTTTTCTACACCCTTTGCAATTTTTTCAAAAGCATGAACACGAGAACTGACAGTTTTCAAGTATATACCTTGTCATGGTGATACACAGAGGTAAAACCTGCTCTGTTTTTATAGCTGGAGAATGCTTTAGCCAACCTCACTGCAGCATAACACTGACAGTTGCTTGTCCGCTGATACCTATAAGCCTTTTCAGAATTTCTGCTTCCTTGGATTTATTCCTTCAGGAATTTTTATAGCCTACCTCCCTTGTCCACAGGGGTGGAAATCACTTTGCTTATCATTGGCTAGCTAATTACTGCAATCCAATCTTGATAAGGCCCAAAATTTTCTGTAATTTAAACAACTGTTGAAGATACCCTGTATAGTTTCACAAGAAACACAGAACAAGAATCCTTGGAAAGGCACTCATCTTATCTGTCTGAATCATCTAATTTAGGGTAGAATGAGCTGAAATATTGAAACATCTTGATGTCAGCTGAATATGTACAGCCTGTTCATATATGAGATGCTAACTAATAAAATAGAATACCAACATAATAATTAGCAGAGAAGATTATTCAGTTATTCTCATTATTCAGTTATTGGAAATCATTAGACACAATCATTCATGTTTTGAAATTTCTCAGAATAACCTCACAAGAGAATACAACAGTCATTAAGACTACAGAGAGAGAAGGCTCTTATGCTAAAAAAGAGTTGGATTTTTAGCAGGGTTGCCCTCCAAATCTCACTTGAAAATGAAGCAATCTGTTCCAACTGAAACATTCATCTGCAAACCAGTGTGTTTTAATTTCAGAAGGAGCAGTTATGGATTATGAAAGTAACTGTAAAATAGTAAATGGAAAGCCTTTGCCAGTATTTCAAGAAAAATGCAAACTATTATGTGTTGTAAATGAATCCATATGATATCAGCCCAACAGAAATACTTGCAATCAAGAACAGTCATTGAGGTTTGAAAAGCTTGAAGGAAAGTGTGTCGTTTAAAATAAGAAGTCTTTCAGAGTGTCTAAAAATGAATGAATGAGTTGCATTTTATTAATCCAAAGGCAATGTTTTTCAATCCTTTATTTCCAAATTAGAATTAGGTAGCTTTACTTTATGTCAGATATTCTCACTTTCATCATGTCTATATAAAAAATAATGAATACCCAAAAGACCAAGAAAATCAATTGGACAGTGGCAGAATATATCTTTATAAATTTTTACTCTCTTCTCCAGTCTGTTTTTCAAGACACAGGTACAAGCAGTATATGGCCTTTATTAAGCTAGTCATGGAGGATTTTTATTAGTGACATCTTATGTATTGTTTTGGAGTTTCCTGATGATAATCAACATAGATATATTCTCATGCTTCTCTTAGTTATTTCTGAATATTAACTCATGAGGCCCTTAAAAATCTTGATTTCCCTAATACTCTGTGCTTCTACAAACAAACTAGTTTGTGCAAATACAATTATTTTGTAATCCTTACTTTTATGCATTACAGTTTATATTTATAATGCATTTTTACTAAGATATTGACCTTTTCATATAAATCAAGGTTTGTTTTGGATAGAATAAACATCATGTTTGTTGGTCTTTAAGAAAACATATTACATTTTAATGATCAGGAAAGAAATGTTCACTGTTTACTCTAAAAAGGCTACATATTAATTCCTGAAAGCAAGTCTTAGCAGTTTTATTACAGTCCATTTTGCCTTATGCATCGTATGATATTTCAATTTTCCCAATTTAATTAGAGATGGTAATGAGATTCTAATGCCCACTTAATTACTTGACTCCAGTTACTAGTCTAATTAATCAACTGCCTGTAATGCTCTCCTCTGCATATCCCCCCTTTACAAGTCTCACTTTGCAAAGCAACTTGTTAAAAGGTATTACTATGTCATTGACTCTGTATATATACTGAGTGAAAAAGCAAAGCAAACCATTTGCTGATCTCTTTGAAACAGAGTAGTCTTGGGGGAGAAAGCAATTGAACTTAGATATAGATACTGAATCGTGGAAGAATGTCTGTAACTTACTGTTACTATCTTTTAGAAAGCCTGGAGTAGTACTGAACCGTACTATTATGATGTTGCTTGCAGGTTTCATAACTCTCTTAAATTGTACATGTTGCACTAATACTAAGGGTTGTCAGCTTGGACCCATTTGAAACAGCAACCAAAACAGTTGCATTTCATAATTCATAGTTTTTGACAGAGCGAGAAAAATAGAACTTCACCATACAGACACGACAGCATGCTTTTACCCTCAGGAGTGTTGCCATCTATGCCCTGCCTCTATATCTACTCTGGTTGCAGCTGATACGCCTGCATCGCTGAGATACTCAGGGCTAGATCCTTCTTGAATCCTACTGATCCTGGGGTGACATCAAACAGTATAATTGAATCAAGATATTCCCAGCTACACTTGTCTTCTGTTTGGGTTCCTTCTGGAGTATTTCAAAGACAAGGTGAAATGTGGCTGGCTTCCAATAGCCTAGATATTCTGAGATCAACCCTGCAGTTCACTCAGTGCTTTACAAAGTAGTGAGTTTCCTGATCAAAACGAATGTGTTTTTGTTGATGTGAACTGGCAACAATGGCAAGCATCAGATGTATGTGTCTTTTGAATATGTGGTGTTAGTTAACAGAAATGTTTAAATTACTCATTTGCCACTATTTAAAATCATTGGATCATAGGAGGACTAATGACAGTTCCCAGCAATTGACATAGCAAGCTTTTCATAGTATCTGTACTGTGTTCTAGTCATGACTGCTCTTTTTCCTCTCTGACTCCCAGAATGCCCATACAGTATTTATTTTAAAATATCCTGAGGACTTCCCTTTCCTGAAACACTGAGATGGAGATCTTGCTCTTCTACCATCTGATTCCAACTCTCCTAATGCTCTGAGGAAGATATAGAGAAATTGTATTTTAAACTATCAACAAAATAACTTGCTCTTATCTAACCAGTGTGGAAACCACTAAAAAACTTTCCAGAAATAATTAAAACTCTATTATTGCACATTAATTTCACCCTGTTCCTGGATTTTCTATACTGCTGTGGCAAAAAAAAAAAAGTAAGTTCATGTGTACAAGCTATACTGAAAACTAACAGTGGTTAAGCAGCAAACAGTGTGTTATGGGCAGTGATAGTATATGGCCAGATCAAAGAAGCATTTTACTGCACAGCTCTTTTCTCATGAAACTTTCAAAAGTGTATCAAAAAGTACTGAAAACTGGCAAAGTCGGACCACTACATAGAATATTGAGGGATTACAGTGCTAATTAATATGAGCACAATGACAGAACTCAGTCCTCCTAGATGTTTGAATTTAGGAGTTTGGTACAAGATACTTGAAAAATAAGAAGAAAAAAAAAGGAAAAATATCTTAATGCCTCACAGAAATTATGTCTAAGATACTAAATAAAAATACTAATAACATTTTGAATGTAGTTCAAGCTGAACTTGTCTCTGAAAATATTTTCTGACCATTTCAGATTTTTGAATGTTTTCCTCCATTATTCTTCATTTAAGCTGCATTTAAGGCTACATTTTTAGTATCTAAACCAACTCATTAAAATAAAATAGTCTTTGTATTGAGGGTCCTCATTGCATTTCTGAATTTGAGAGGGTACAAAATCATTAAACTCAAGATTGTGCAAAGGAAGGAAGCAAACATTTCTGATTCCACAGTGGCTTTATCACCACTTTGGCCAGAAAATGAAATACTTAATGCAAAAAAACTAGATATTTTTAAAGCTGTTTTCGGACATATGTCAGCAGGAACTAATAGCTTTATCTTTTCACATGTTCCTTTCCTCTTCTTTTGTTAGTTTATGAAATAATTTGGCAACACATCTTAAACCACTGTAGTACCGGATCTAAATTTTCCCTCTTCTTCAGTCTCTTTCTGTGACAGTCTTAATGGTAACATTTTATGATGTCAAGTGTTCACAGAGGATTAGTGAGAGAAATCACCTCATTAAAAGCACCAGCCTTTTGTTACTATATTTTATATCTAATTGTGTATATGTGTAGGAGGGAAGGAGAGCAACTCTCTTTTCCTTTTTTGAAATAATAGCTTCATAAAGCATTTGGGATCTACTGCAACAAATAAGTCACATGCTATCAATACACAGCATCAGGAAGAAACTAAAAAAAAAATTCTGTATATTCATATGACTTTAGGCATTTAGGCACTGACAAACAAGGATCATTATCTTCAATGTTCAGAAGTTCACAGAAATAGAAGCAAGGCAAGTCTAGCCCTGCCAATGTTTTCTCACTTTGATACCTGCTATGACTACTTGCTGTAAGTAACCATAACATGAGTTAGTAGCAAAAAGAAATAGCATTGTCTGCAGATAATTTTTTCCCATTACTAGGAAAGAAGATTGTTTGCTTCATAAAATATTTAGTCTTCTGGTAACTGGAAGAATTTAAGTACAGTTTTCATGGATATGGGTCATAAAAGCAGGAAAAATCCTCCAAAACTCCAGAATTTTGATTCGATAATATATTATGTTAGAATTTGCATATTGGCCATATTTTCTATATGCTGTAGGCATCATCCCTACAAGACAGCAGTCATGTTATGTGTTAGGACTGTACCATCCCTACCCCAGCCAGAGATGCTGAGCAACGTCTTATGCATCAGAAAAGCACAGCACGATGATTTTCTGCTTGTGATTTAGTAGCTCTGAATTCTGTCTTGAGCACTGCAGAGACTAACTTCTTGTAACTATAGGACATGATCCCGTGCAGTTTTCAGGTGTTGAACTCCCATTGAATTAAAACTCCTTGATACTTTGAATTCATTCATCTTGGTAACTACTGATTTGAACTTTAATGAAAACACAGATTGGTGCCTAGGGCACACGAGTTTGGATTTTCAAGTGTTTAGGTTTTCATAGCCAACTGCTAAGTTTTCTAGGAGGCTGAAAAATGTGTGACTAGTGCCATTAGCAGGTGTAAGCACAGGTGGATGCGTGAGCAAAAAAGCCCTCTTGGTGAAGCTAGTTGGTGTGGCTGGAATCTCAAGTTCAAGACCTGGTATGTCTCCCAGAGGGAATTACATACCTGAAAGACAAAATATTCCATATGTCGGATTCACACGTCTCCTTGAACAGAATATAAGCCAACCCTAATGGTTTATATTGTATTGTCTTTCTCCCTCCTTCACCCTGTATTATTTCTACAGAAATTCTGCAAGTCCAAAAAATAATATGAGTAAACTTGAAAGAAAATGGTCTTTATATGAGAATATTGGTATAATAACATTGAACACTCTAAAAGAAGAGTAAAAGTTTGTTGGAATGGTATAGCACATTTTCCTAGGGGAGCAGTAGCGTATTACAGTAAGCTAAAATCAAATATTCAACAGATACCAGGGAATCTCTGTAAACTCAGAATCTAAAATTACTTCATATATAGATTAGGTCTATTCTCCTAGTCATCTTGTTAGAATGGTGCTAGTCATCATTTTGGAAAAGGTTAAGAACTTAAAGAAAAAATCAATAATAATAGGCATTCACAAATATTTTCATAATTATGGTGTAAAAGCAGTGAAGCAACAATGCCAGGGTAAAGAAAGTGGTTTGTTGATAAGTAAAAATGCATTTCAAAATGTAGAAAATTTACATGCTTTAGAGATGCATTGAAAAATTACAGTAATTACTATAATGCTTCAGTCTGTGTGTCTAATTTGACCTTTTTTTTCCTCAGATGGTACAGAAGCAGTTTCTTCTCTCACATCCCACACATGAAATAAATTATTCTTGCTAGGCTCGGTTTTCCATGAATAGTTGATATTTGCTTGGGGAATGAAAGAGAGTATAAAAATGAGAAAAATATATTTATAAGAATGTATGAACTGCTATAAACAAATTTCATGTATGTCAGTAGCAGAAAACTGTTGGTAGAAAGGCTAGAGAGAACTTGAGAAACTGGGATCAATTTTCAATTTGGAGTCTTAATTCTACATAAGTTCAGTAAATTAAGTCATTTGTCAGATAAGTCAATCCACAGTGGACTGAATGATAGGGGTTTTTTTTGTGGACATTTAAAAAAGTCTTAAGAAAAATTCACATTTCTATAGAAGATATACCCTATAGTTTGTCTTCATACCTGTTGTTGTAGTGGAGACTTGCTGGAAAGCTCATTCTCCCAACTTCTCAGCATTTTGAGTAGTATTCTCAAGGCAGGAGAGAAGAATTCTCTAAGGCAGGAAACAGAAGTTTCAGCATTGAGAAGACAGGCTGGCAACCTGTTGATTAGTTGGGTGAGGATAGTATATTATACTTGCATCAAACACAAGGGGACTAATTAACATGAACAACCATATTTGCTTTGGTCCTTAATAGTTAGACTCATGTATCAGAGGGATTGTTTTCTCTCCCTTACAAGAGACAAGAAATAATATTAAATTGCTCTTGCTACAGTCTAATATAATAATTTCTACAGGCCATTACTAAGTCCTTAGTTTGTTGATCCTTCAATTATTTCCCTCACTGGCTTCGTACAAATTAATGCTGTTTAAAATCATGCAGGGTACATGGTAGGGAGAACCGCCTCACTATGATGTACGTGTAAGAATGATGTACACGAAACATGAGATTTCTGCCCTTTCATTTGGTCAGCCATGGACATCAGTATTTCTGAGAATAAGCACAGTAAAATGTAAATATGCTGTAACAATGTCATAAAATACTGTTAATAATATGGGTAGTGCATAAAAATATTACTGAACTCTTGAGGCTATATTGGTTATTAGCTATTATTTAATAGCTAATCTTGGAAAATGAAGTTGAATTCAATATAATATTAATCATCTGGTGATTGTTAAGGGTAGTTCTTGGCTGTTTTTCAGAGTTTATTGCATTGCACATCTAGATATCTTTTGAATTATATTTGTCTTTAACATGTTCCTTTTAAATGTTTTCTTTCTGAAATCTGTATTTAGAGAGTTATCGTTTCTATGGTGAGGCACTCCATCAGTAATACAGTCTAATGATATTTTGCCATTCATTCAGTTTTAGGCAGTATGGAGTTTAATCCTTCTGATCGCTGATCCTGCCTTATGGCAATTTCTAAGTGGTTAAGAGGCACATGCACAGCAATTAGAGGCTATCTGATATCTAAATTTGAAGTATCTCTCATGGCTCTAAGCTTTGGTTTGCATTTTTTGGCTCAACAGTTAGATACAGTAGATATAAGTACTTGACCACATCAGCTATGTCTTTGCTGATCACTGTATTTCATAATACATTTGCTGGTTTTTATACCTTTGACACATGAATGTGAAATGATTGTGGGCTTTTTTCCAAGTCTACGAAAGGGATCATTATGCATTCAATGCGATGGAAATTACTATCAGTCTAGGAGGTTTTAGCATGTGAGAAAACCATATTTTCAGACCTAAATTGCATTCTTGATACAGTATATGGAAAATACATGATAGGTTTCTGTGCTCTGTCTCCCACAGAAGCTATTTTCCACTGTTCCCAGTGACTAGACGAAACAATATCTAAATACATTTAAGACAATGGCAATATTAGAGTCAGTATTTTTGATCTTTAATGTTCACTATCTTGGTCCACGTGGTTAATGAAATATCAATCTGGAAATTCAATGGGATTCTTGAATACTAGGAAGTGTCATCTCTGTCTCTCTTTCAAAATCATTACTTAAAAACTGCATATGCAGGGTTTTAAGTATAGAAGATACCCTCTGCTTCCAACCATAAAGATTACAAAATTCCACTGGAGTCTTTTAATGCAACTGTGGTTTGTTTCATTTAAATTTTATTCATTGTTTCAATATATGCACTATGTGCCTATCCTTAGTTCATGTTCAGGAAATATCCTTAGAAAGTTTTCTTGTACAAAAATATTAAGAAACTGCAGAGATAGACTGGAAGTAACTAAGTCTGCTACATTAGTTTTCCAAATCTTCTCCTTTTTCTGTTCTACAGTATGTAAAAAAAAATTCTCATATCGTCTATACCTCAAATAACTTATTCATTTGACCAAGTATGTCAGGATTCTTTGTTAAGTTCTTATATTTTGCATGGGATTGTAGTTTCCTCAATTTCACAAAATGCCCTGAAACCTCTTTCTGCAAGACGCTCTCACAAATCAATAATCTCTGTCTTTCTGCTTATTTGATTGCTCTAGTGATTAATGTTGTTTGATTGGAAATGGGAAAGAAAAAGAATGCTGTTGATTTGGGGTTTTTTCTTTCCAATGCATTATGGTCTTTGTGGAAATCTTGATATGTATAGGTAAGACCACCACGTGCTTTGCATGTTGTGATTTAGTTACTGTTTCTCAAAAGTTGCTCTGTGGGTCCCTAGGTTATTTTAAAATAACTTAAGTACTGCATACAGATGTTTGAATCCATGCTTGAGAAATACGAACCACTGACAGTATTTGACATGTTTCACATCCCCCAAGATTTTCTAGCTGGCCTATTTGTGATATAGATTCACAGAATCACAGAATCACAGAATAGTTAGGGTTGAAAAGGACCTTTAAAGGTCATCTTGTCCAACCCCCCTGCAAGAAGCAGGGACATCTCCAACCAGATCAGGTTGCTCAGAGCCCCATCCAACCTGGCCTTGAATGTTTCCCGGGATGGGGCATCCACCACCTCTCTGGGCAACCCGTTCCACTGCTTCACCACCCTCATTGTAAAATATGATGCTAACAAATAATTTATTGAAACTGGCTGTGAGTTCCGTGCATTTTCTTCTGTGAGATGTATCTATAGCTTTATCTTTCATGAAAATCAACAATAATTGTATGCAACTTACCACATTACCAGAAGAAGAGATTAATCTTGTCTATGAAACTGTGAGACAAAAAAAAATGCCTACTGTACTTCCAGGATGGTGACCAAAATGACATGTTTAGTATGAAGGAAACTGAATTTCAGAATGCAGAGGTAAAGAATTGTTCTCCTAATGCAGTTTGTCTGCTCTTTATAATAGAATTATGATTGTACAGGCCTGCCAAGTCTCTTTAAGATACATGTCCTGAATTATTGAATTATAGTTTGGGAGCAGATGCTTATGATAGTTGTCCAGGAACAAGATAGTTTGTTTTGCTGCCTGGCCAAAATTATTAACGACTTTGGTGAAAAAAAAAAAAAAAAAAAAAAAAAAAA